>JADLZN010009770.1:0-257500 GCA_018155175.1 Sinocyclocheilus anophthalmus
CCCAGCGGTTGTTCCTTTGTTTAGGTCGGGTACCAGCATGGTAGTCTCGTTCTCTGTTGGACGAGGGTTTGTTCCACTCTTTGTGTGGCGTCTTGGCATGGTCTTGATGTTGGGTGCCCTCTAGAGCCAGACCTTGATTTTGAGTGTTGAAGTCAAGAACTGTTGTGGTTTTGGCGCCCTTTTCTGAGGCCATTTTTTGTTTGCCGTAGGCTTTCTGTGCCAAGTCACGCAACTGTTGAGCATTCATTGTCCGTGGACATGCGAGAACACCCAGATGGTGGCTTATTCCAGGATGGAGGTTTCTCAGGAAGAGTGTTTTGAAGTTCAGATCGTCTTCCATGTTCACTTTGTTGTGAGTTCCGAAGTATGCTCGTCTGAGTCGGTTGTAGTAGGCTTGAGGAGATTCATGACGACTTTGTTTCGTCTCCAGGGCAGCCACTAGTACTTGTTCTGATTCAGGGTCAGCGAATTCTTTAATGAGGGCCTCTCGGAGGAGGTGGTAGTCAGCCTTTGTGTGAGCAGGCTGCCTGTCCAGGAAACTGCGTACGTCAGGGCTGGCTGTTGTTCGGAGCAAATAGAGTCTATCTTTGTCCGTGACATTGAGCCTCATTTCCAGGTGGAAATCGATGTCTTGCAGATAAGCTTGGACATCCTGGCTACCTGGTACACTTGGGGTGAATTTGCCAATGTTTCTGGCGAGCTTGTCGAGGTCTTTGAGGTCCAAGCCATGCGATGCTCTGTGGCTGGCTGGAGCAAGTTCTCTTAGCTTTGTCGTGAGGTAAGGTTCTTCAGAGGGAGTCGGTGAATGTTTCAGCACTGCCCCCTCCCCCTTTTGCTCACGTGTCAGTAGAGGAACAGGTGACCCGGTCCTGCTAGGCAGGGGTGAGACTGGTGCTCGTCGGGTCCTTGTAGGCTCAGGGCGCAGCTCGTAGGCATGTCTGAGTTCCTCTCTGATGCTGTCGGACTTCTCTTTGATGTAGTCCAGCTGTAGTGTTAGGCGACTGATCTCATTTCTTGACTCATCCAGGTCCAGAGTTTCGACGGCTTTGATTCGGCCGTTCTTGTCTCTGAAGTCGGCCTTTGCCTTTTCCAGGAGCTGTTCTGCATATTGTAGCTTTTTGGAGAGATCAGCGTAGTCAGCCTTGTCTCGTTCCATTTCTTGGATAGCAGCTGCTAGGGTTTCTTTTAGCCTAGTGATCTCCTCCTCGGCGCCTTGTTCCACTTCCTCATGCCCTTCCTGTCGTTCCTGAGCCTCCAGTTCTAGCTGCTCGACGCGTCGTTGTGCGCGTGTTAGCTCCTGCTGGAGATGGGCGGCGTGCCTGTCGCTCAGCTTGAGGGTGGCGATGAGTGTGTGGCTTAAGGAGCTGGTGATCTTTGCTAATTCTTTGACTGTAGCTCTGACTTGGGTCTTGTTTCATGAGGTTTGCTATGTCGTCATCCAGCTGGTCTTGTGTCTGATGCCTCAGTGTTTCAGCAGCCTTAGGTAGGAGGCTGTATGTTGTAACACTTAGCCAGGTTTCGAGGTCTTCCCAGTGGCCAACAGGGTCTGTCGTGCGAGACATGTTTTGGCGTGGTGAGGGAGATCTTAGAACCTAGACTGACACAGACCTTGAAGAAGAGGAAACAAACAAAACAAAACAAACAGAGGTGTAAGTGTGCAATGTCACTTGTGGTTTGACAGTGAGTGTGTAAGGGACAGGTGAGTGTAGTTCTCGGTTACTGTGATTCTCTGGTGGTCATGCTCCTAATTTGTAGTCTATGTGGGGGAAATTAGTAAGCACAAACAGGTAGCACAGCTAGAGAATGGAGGGATGAAAGAAAAAGAACAGAACAAAACTGATCAGCGGACAGGATAGTAATTGGCTGCTTCCAATTTTCCTGTAAGAGAAAAGTTTTTTTTCTTTTTGAAAAGAAAGAAAGTTAATGGTAAGATGAGAGGGAAAGATAAAACAACAAAATACCCTTTTCTGGTAGCAGAAAATGAGGATAATTGAATTTTCTTCTCTTTTCCCTTTTGGTTAAGTTTGATTTAGAAGGATGCCTCTAAACCGGCTTTTGGGAATGGGGATTTCTTAATACCACAAACCACAAGACTGTGATTGTTATTAAAATTCCTCCGTGTGAAGGAAAAACAATAAAAATGACAGTATTGGTTTTAGCTGTTACGATTTGACACAGTCACACCATTTTCATTTCTGGTGCTGTTCAATTGTGGCCTGTCTTCTTTACTAAGGTAGGGTTTTGCAAGAGAGTGAAGGTAAATGGAAGACAATTTTGAAACGGTGTTCTCAAGTTTCACAAAATACCTGTTCAATTTCTCAAAATTCTTTTCTCTGTGATTTCCATAGGCAACCTCCCAGCAAAGCAACCGCAGTCAAAAGGAAACGGCTGAGAGAGAGAAGCAGAAGAGAGAGAAAAGTTTCGCTCTCCCAATGTATTAAATTAATTAACTGAAAGGGAGAGGGAAAGAAGGCCCATTTGCTAATTAAATTAGAATTTAGGGTTAGGAATGGTATTTCCTGGTTAAAATGTAAAGATGTTATCGTTAAAATTGATGAGAGTAATTAAAATTACTATCAATCAATTTATATCTTGAAGCAGGATAACTCAAACCCTAATGATAGTCCTGAAATAAAAATTTTATTGCCTTATTGACGGTTAAGGATTAAAAAATTTTTATGTTTGTTATTAAAATTAGCAACGCAATTATAGCTGACTGATCAACAAATATCGTGGCAATATGGAAACAGGACCCATAATTAATTAAATGAAATTAAAATTCCAAATACATAATTAATCGTGAAACCAGTATTAGTAACATGTTATCCTTAAAGCTTAAACTTCTAATGTCGTTGTCTTTAAACCCTAATAGCGCCTACAATCAAATTTCATCAGTAAACACTGTTGCCATGTGGTAATCACATCTGTAATTAATTTATGAACTGAAGTGTAAATTCCAAATTTGTAATTAATTTATGAACTGAAATGTGAATTCCAAATTTGTAATTAATTTAGGAGATGGAATGTAAATTCCAAATTTGTAATTAATTATTAAATGTACTCCACAATTTCAAACCCTTACGTATAGCAAATTGATATTTACCAATGTCCATAAGCTTATAAGGGCCGTTATAGCTGAATCAAACACAACGTAGCATTAAAGTAAAACGGCCTAAGCTGGCCAGGATTAATTGTTAATAACACCACCACGGTAGCAGTTTACTGAGGATAGTACCACGCTGAAGTGGAGAATCCAACCTTTTAAACCAACGTGATTATAAGTACTTGTGAGATCGCTAATCTGACGTTTGGTTAAAATTGCGTTGCAATAAGGTTTATAAAGTTTTGCATCTGTCTGTTCTTTTCAATGGGAGAAGAGGAGAGAGAGAGATGAGAAAGGTAGGATGACGTCAGTGTGAAATAGCGAAAGAAATCAGGTGTAACTGATCGAGTCCCTTCAAACACTGCAACACATTTTCTGCATTTGAGACCACACAAATGCTACGTGCTAACCGCTAGCCTTCAATGCTAATAACTTAGCTTTGGCTATTTGTTTACAAACAGCTCAATATGGCGCTGGAAGTTTCCTCCGGAAAAGGTTTCCTTCGACTTTCCGGGTTACAACTTGTTACTATGGCAATGTCCACAGCATGAGCTTCCTAGCTGTGGCTGTCAGTGAGATGTCGGCGCGTCTTGCACTTTACACCACCACAAAAAAAAAACACCATTTATATTCCTATCTAGCACTCAACTCGTCAGAGTGAGGTGAATTAACGTATCGATTTATTGCAATTAATACAATAACTGTCAACGATATCTTCGGCGGATATCAGCACATGTCTTATTACAGACAAAACACACGTGGATTTAACCACCTTTCACTTGATCAAGTTTCCTAGTTCTCCCAAAGTGAATATCGTCTGGACACTCTTCCTGAGCACCGCGTTTCACGTCCACTAGTTTCTAGTGAATTAAATGTCAAGAGGGTTGTCAGCTAGCTACACTGATTTCCTCAGACCGGGGAGACAATAGCAGAGCTGCATTTGAAAGTGGAAAACGCACTTATACAAATCAGACTCTGAAGGCCTTTAACAGAAAGTAAACGGGGAAAAACGCCCGTTTCTTTCTCGTGCGCTCTGACGCGACTTATTTTGTCTCGTTGGACAACTAAAAACGTTTTTCTGCAGTTCAATTCTTTAAAGAAAAACTCGAGTTTTATATTCAAACAGCACATCTTCCGTGCTAACATACATAACCAAAATAACACAACAAATTCAGTTTCTTTTGTCTTTTATCTATTTTTCCGGATAAAAACAGACAAAATTCATAATATTATCTTGGTATCATTAATTTTTCAGTCAATCTTGCCAGCTTTTTCTCCACCATTTGTAGTAATTTTACTTAGTTGTAAGGGAATTAATCATTATTAATTCATTCAGGTTTATTTCTAGCTCAGGTTTTAAAAGAACTCGATCTGAGAATTCTTTGTCCACCTGATCAAAACTGACTTTGACTTTCAATAGTTTATACTTTTATCAGCTACTCGGCCAGCGAGAAGCTGATGTCAGTGTATATTACCAATTGAATATGTAAATTTTGGTATTCTCCCTGGCCATGGGTGAAATACAAAATTTGATGATTTGTCAGCTCTTGAAAGAGAGGTAATTATTATAAGTAAGCTACGAGCTAAGCAGCAAGCAAGGATCTTTTTGGCAATAGAATTGACACAAAATTATCTGACACCAGACAATTGCTTTCTTATAAATGAAACATGAAATTTATTGGCTATTCTAGATCACATAAACTTAAGCTAAAAAACACAAACATACAGTTCAGAGGAAGGAAAATCTGTTAACGGAGTTCTGAGTTTCATAGCTCTACCTCGTTTTCACAGGATGGGAATTCACCTTAAGAATTCACAGAGCAGAGAATCTAAATTCACCAGTTCAGCAGATCATAGAGTTGTTGTTTACTTGCGTTCCGCTGGTTGACAGCTGAGTTGGCTCCGTGGTTGCTGCGGGCTTCCTGGAGGTCTTTGAGGGAAACCCCGTCACTGACGGGTCGGTGACGTCAGGATGACGTCGTTTGGGAAACCCTCGTCGGTTTGTGATGACGCAGATTCTTAGTGTGCAAGCAATCTGCTGAGAGTCTTTGACTTTCAAGTTTGTTGACGATTTCAACGAGGTATCACTGAAGTGTTGAGTTTTAGTTTGCTGGTCGCTTTTGATGGTAAATGTGAGCACGCTTGCAGGTGCTCTAACACAGCGACCAGCGAGAGCCGGAGAAGTTGCAAGCCAGCTAGCTAACCAAAAACCCCATGGATTCTGTTCTGCATTCGGGTTTTGCTCTGTGGCATAAGTCCGTCCCCCGAGGCGATCTCCCAATCGCCTTCTTGCGCAGGCGGAGCATGCATACATTAACCAAAGACTCTCATTTATATGAGGCCACCTATAATAATATATCGATACGTCTATAAAGTCTCTTAAATGCAAATATTTTACATACTATTAAAGTCTACTTCATTCCAACCTTCTGCATTTCTGGTTTTCATTCATTCAAGATTAAACTTCACATATTACACAAATTTGAATATCCTTATTTCCTAAAAAGGGTAATAAAACACTGATTAAAGTTGCACCGCTTACATGAAACACGTCAAGCATATATATATACACATACAACCTACTATTTGTAATTCTATGCTCTGATAATTTTATACTTTCAATGATTAGCAACGATTGTCAACTAAATCTTGTCTCTTTCCTTTGGAATGTGGGGGAAAAGGGAAGGGTCCTTCGGTCGCTCTCAGGTCAGACCTGAGCGTCTGCTGGAGAATCTCGTGCGGGACAGGGAGCTATAAAATTGTCCTTTTTGTTGATCGGAGTTTAGTAATTTATGCGTCCACTGGTCATGAGGGTATTTTTATCTGCTCTTTGCAAGCCCGTAAAACATTTTTAAGCACCGTTAAAGTACTGTCCTTTTTAGCTTATCTTGAGATATAGCCAAACAGTCCAGGAAATGCTTTCACCTTACTCGATGGAGCATGAGTTTTACGACTACAGATGGCTGGAGAAACGAACCTCAACAACCTACCATGGAATGTGCTGGTTTGATGTGTATGTCTCCATCATGTAGGTGGGTCTGTTGTGAGACAGATCCTACATATATATATGCGCCCACACACAAACCACACACACAGCACACAACAACCACACCTATATCTACGGTCTCTATATATATAATATATATATATAATATATATATATATACAGTGGGTACGGAAATAATTCAGACCCCCTTAAATTTTTCACTCTTTGGTATATTGCAGCCATTTGCTAAAATCATTTAAGTTTTTTTTTTTTCCTCATTAATTTACACCCAGCACCCCATATTGACAGAAAAAAACACAGAATTGTTGACATTTTTTGCAGATTTATTAAAAAAGAAAAACTGATATTTCACATGGTCCTAAGTATTCAGACCTTTGCTGTGACACTCATATATTTAACTCAGGTGCTGTCCATTTCTTCTGATCTTTCTTGAGATGGTTCTACACCTTCATTTGATTCCAGCTGTGTTTGATTAAATGAGTGGACTTGATTAGGAAAGCCACACACTGTCTATATAAGACCTTACAGCTCACCGTGCATGTCAGAGCAAATGAGAATCATGAGGTCAAAGGAACTGCCTGAAGAGCTCAGAGAGAGAATTGTGGCAAGGCAGAGATCTGGCCAAGGTTACAAAAAATGTATTCTGCACTTAAGGTTCCTAAGAGCACTTTGGCCTCCATAATCCTTAAATGGAAGTTGTTTGGGACGACCAGAACCCTTCCTAATGCTGGCCGTCCGGCCAAACTGAGCTATCGGGGGAGAAGATCCTTGGTGAGAGAGGTAAAGAAGAACCCAAGGATGCAGTCGGGAGATGGGAGAAAGTTGTAGAAAAGTCAACCATCACTGCAGCCCTCCACCAGTCGGGGCTTCATGGCAGAGTGGCCCGACGGAAGCCTCTCTCCTCAGTGCAAGACACATGAAAGCCCGCATGGGGTTTGCAAAAAACACCTGACGGGCTCCAAGATGTGAAAATAAAGGTCCTCTGTCTGATGAGACGAAGATAGAACTTTTTGGCCTTAATTCTAAGTATGTGTGGAGAAAACCAGGCACTGCTTATCACCTGTATAATACAGTCCCAACAGTGAAGCATGCATCATGCTGTGGGGGTGTTTTTCACCTGTAGGGACAGGACGACTGGTTGCAATCGAGGGAAAGGTGAATGCGGCCAAGTACAGGGATATCCTTGATGAAAACCTTCTCCAGAGTGCTCAGACCTCAGACTGGGCCGAAGGTTTACCTTCCAACAAGACAATGACACCTAAGCACACAGCTAAAATAACGAAAAAGTGGCTTCACAACAACTCTGTGACTGCTCTTGAATGCCCAGCCAGATCCCTGACTTAAACTCAATTGTGCATCTCTGGAGAGACCTAAAAATTGTTGTCCACCAACATTTACCATCCAACCTGACAGAAATGGAGAGGATCTGCAAGGAGCAATGGCAGAAGATCCCCAAATCCAGGAGTGAAAAACTTGTTGCATCTTTCCCAAAAGACTCTGGCTGTAATTGATGCCAAAGGTGCTTCAACTAAGTACTGAGTAAAGGGTCTGAATACTTATGTAAATGTGATATTTCAGTTTTTCCTTTTTTAATAAATCTGCAAAAATGTCAACAATTCTGTTTTTTTCTGTCAATATGGTGTGCTGTGTGTACTTTAATGAGGAAAAAAATTTAACTTAAATTATTTTAGCAATGGCTGCAATATAACAAAGAGTGAAAAGGTAAGGGGGTCTGAATACTTTCCGTACCCACTGTATATAATATATATGTCCATCTGGGTTTCAGAGGTGTTTTTAATCAGTGACATGACTATCAGGTGTCAGTGTGTGCCCTGTTTTTATTTAAAGAACAGGGATCTATCAAAGTTTGATCATGTTTGTGGAAGTGTATAATCAGCACAAACAAATGAGATCTCTGAGGACCAGAAAAAGAGTCGGTGTTGTTCATCAGGCTAGAAAAAGTTTCAAAGCCATCTCTAAAGAGTTTGGACTCCACCAATCCACTGTCAGACAGAATGTGTACAAATGGAGGAAATTCAAGACCACTGTTACCCTCCCCCAGGATGCTTTCCACCAACAAAGCAGATGTGTAAAAGTCCACTAGGGTTCAAAGGACTGCAGGCTAACTTCTAAGCAGCTAAAGGCCTTTCTCACATTGGCTAATGTTAATTTTTATGAGCCCATCATCAGGAGAACATTGAGCAACCATGGTGTGCATGGCAGAGTCGTAAGGAGAAAGCCACTGCTCTCCAAAAGGAACATTGCTGCCTGTCTGCAGTTTGCTAAAGATAATGTGGACAAGCCAGAGGAATACTGGAGAAATGTATTGTGGACAGATGAGACCAAAATAGGACATTTTGGTTTAAATGAGCAGCGTTATGTTTAGAGAAAGAAATCACTGCATTCCAGCATAAGAACCTTATCCCATCTGTGAATCATGGTGGTGGTAGTATCATGGTTTGGGCCTGTTTTGCTGCATCTGGTCCAGGATGGCTTGCCATCATTTATGGAACAGTGAATTCTGAATTATACCAGCAAATTTTGATGGAAAATGTCAGGACATCTGTCTGAGAACTGAATCTCAAGAGAAAGTGGGTCATGCAGCAAGACAACGACCCCAAGCACACAAGTCGTTCTACCAAAGAATGGTTAAAGAAGAACAAAGTTAATGTTTTGGAATGGACGAGTCAAAGTCCAGACCTTAATCCTATTGAAATATTGTTGACAGACCTGAAGCAAATTCATAGGAGGAGACCCAAAATCATCACAGAGTTGAAGTGGTTCTGTATTGAGGAATGGGCTAAAATTCCTACAAGACTTTGTGCAGGACTGATCAGCAGTTACAATAAACGTTACTTGCAGTTATTGCTGCAATAGGGGGTCACACCTGATACTGAAAGCAAAGATTCACATACTTTTGCCACTCACAAATATTTAACACTGGATCATTTTTCTCAATAAATAAATGACAAAGTATATATTTTTGTCTCCTTTGTTTGATTGGATTCTCTTTGTCTACTTCCAGGAATTTTGTGAAAAAAAAAAAGAAAAAAAAAAAAAAAAAATATATGATATATATAATATTGTGTATATATATATATTTGTATATACTACAAATAGATATATTGCTAGTTTGTCATATTTTAAGCTCTTGTTAAAACTACATAAACTAATAAAAAAGGATCCCATAATAAATATTTATTATTTATTGCGATTTAAATGATAAATAGATTTAAGTTAGAAAATCCGTCATCATTTATTCACCTTCACGTTGTTCCAAACCTGTGTGACTTTTTGTTTTTGTTTTTTTTTTTTTTTCTTCTTCTGTGGAATAGAAAAAGGAGAAATTTAGCAAAATGTGTGATCGGCTCTCTCCCTTACAATGAAAATAGATCCAAAATATAAAATAGATAAAAAATGCATCATAAAATATTCCAAATGACTTGTGCATTATATACCAAGCCTTTTGAAGCCACTCAGTAGTATAAGGAACAGAGTGAGACTGAAGTCATTAGTCACTGAAAATCTTCAGAAAGTTCTGCTATTTTGTTTTCTTCAGAATAAAGAATGTCAAACAGGTTTGGAACAACATGAGGGTGAATAAATGATGACAGAATGTTAATTTTTGGGGGTAACTATTCCCTTTACTCTGCACTCTGTATATTTCAGTAGTTCAAGACTAATATGTGCAGATCTCGTCTCTTTATAGTCTCAGAGGTGGCCCAGTCCTTCATGTAGAGCAGCATTGCTCTGTGGCTCTGCAAGAAAAAGGTCACGGGTGTGATAAAAGCCAGTTCAGGCATGATGGCAGCTGCACAAACTCAACTCTCACTGCTTGGTCAACCCTGAGCTTGGACCTGACCTCTGACCTCTCGCTATGGGTTGTCTGTATAGTATCATGAGGTCGGAGGAGGTCAGGTTTGGCAGGTATTCCAGAGGGACTCTAGTTACAAAATTAGAGCCATTTCACCCTCATACTGTGTGACATAGTTCTGATGTATCGCCTATAGGCATTTCAGCTGGTCTTCTTTTAAAATACCATAAAGTTTTATGTAAAAACAATAACAGTTGGCTTAAAAAATATACCTGAAACAACATTTGATCCGTTTAAAAAATATTTTATTTGTGATTGAGCCCAATTTTAAAACTGTCATGGTTTGTGGAATCAGCTTCTAAAACAAGACATGCAATCATTCAAACCAGAGACCCGAAATGAAGCAGAATGTCATCTAGGCTGCAGCTGTATCGAATATAATACATATTTATGAAGCCTTTATGAAGCCTTTATGGCGGTGCTTCATCAATGAGGTGTGTTAGAAGTTGACGGGAACTCCCCTGGGACGCCATCCTCCAAGAACTGCCTTCTAGCTGGCAGATTCTGCAAAATCCACCTTCTGCAAGTAGATATTCTCTCTTTCTCTTTCATCTCATCTACTGTCATTTCCTTTACTGATTTGCTTGCTGATGATCTGATGGACCAGGATAACTCTTATTTTCATGGTAGAAGCTGTCCCATTTACTGAAAATGTCTGGTGTGTTCATGCAAAAGGCACAATAATTCAAATTTGAACACCTAATTTATATATTTATTTATTTATAAATAGTTAATATTATTTATAAATATTTTTTTTTATTTGAATGATTAAATTGTTTGGATAAAATATATAGATTTTTTTGTATAGTAAATATTTTATTTATTATTTTAAATACCACCACACACATTAATATAGAATATATATATACACATGCATACAGTAGAAATCTATTATTGTAAATTCTACACCTCATATTTTAGACTTTATTACGTTGGCCTACACCTTTTAAACACACAATGAGTTACTGTAGTTTTCGCACTTTCTTTGGTGCCCATTTTAATTGTCCAGGTAACTACCATTGAATTCCGTACAGTGTTTAAAAATGTTGATCATATTTTGTTTTCTTTCATTTCTTTAAATCTAAACCAGGGCTGTCCAAACTCGTTCCTGGAGGGTCAGTGTCCTGCAGAGGTTAGCTCCAACGTGCCTCAACACACCTGACTGGAAGTTTCTTTGCCTAGTAAGCTTGATTGCTGGTTCAGGTTTGTTTCATTAGGGTTTGAGCTAAAACCTCTGCAGACACCGCCCTCCCGGACCGAGTTTGGACAGCCCTGTTCTAAAACAGTTGGGGTGATCACTGCTGAGCTGTCTTGGCAGGCAAGTTTGTTCCTCATTTCTTCAAACATTCACTCACCTCCAAGCTTCTCCATTCCAGGTTTTCCATTTGTGCATTCTCTGCACAAAGTTGATTTTGATGTTTTTTTTATTTTTTTATATATCACAAATACCTGGGTACAAGATATATTAATTATAAATTTATAATATAATACTTAAAGTTTAATGCTTATTAATACACTAACATGAGCCTGTCAATATGTATATATAATATAGGCTTGTGATGGAGCAGCATCAGAGAGAAAGAAAACACCAACACTACTCGCTTCAAGCTAAATCGTGTAACTCCACTCCCTATTCCACTTTCTCTCAACACTGTTTACAGTTGACACTGTTTACACTGAATGACATTAACCACATGAAATAACAGCTTTATACAAACTTTAGCAAGCAATGTAATGTAAATGTACTTCATTTCAAATGTCGGACTATGTGTTTGCCTATTCAATGGATGACGTCCCCTGCACTGGAAGAGTGGTGTTTAGTCCCCTGTTTTTAAAAAGAATGTGGCATTGGAAATGTTTGTTCGGATGACTGCAGCTTGTTTCTCTAACACCAGATTTGCCTGGATTACTGTGATGTATGTTCTTGCCGATGATTTGTGACCAGCGTTATCAAATATGTGTGTGAAATTCACGCTTTACCCCTCTCCTCACCTGCAGAAGCGAATGTGTGGCTATCAATCGAACTGACAAGTGCCGTAAAGCATGTGGATTTACCAGGCCAGCTACATCTCAATGAGAAGCAGTCTCAATGTTCCAGCAGAGTGGCTGCATATAGGCACTTCCCTCTATCTTCTATCTTCCCCTCACTCTTTACATTTACATAAAACAATAGCTAGGCAGGGCATCTGAAGGTGCCTCCACTTCTCTAAGGACAAGATGTATCATCGTCACTGCAAATGAACAAATAAACTGATCATGTAATGACTATTTTAAAAACGGAAAAGATTGACACGTTTGTGGTCAGTACGATTTTACCTCTTACTTTTATTGAACAAGGAGGCGTTAAATTGATCAAAAGTGATAATAAAAACATTTATTATCTTGCAAAAGATTTCTATTTTGAATAAAAGCTTTTAAACATTCTATTCTATTCATCAAAGACCTAAAATGTATCTCGGTTTCCACAAAAGTATTTTACATTGATGATAATAAGAAATGTTTCTTGATTATCAAATTAGCATTAAAATGATTTCCGAAAGGATCATGTGACACTGAACACTGGGCACTGCCATCACAGGAATAAATAATTTTTTTAAATATAATAAAATCGAAATTTTATATTTCATACTACAGTTTTCATTTAACAAAACAACATATAACTCAGATGGTACATGATATAATAACTTGTGATTTGCAAGACCATTGCATTCAGATTTTCAGTTTCATTTTTTAATACTGTCCTAATTAAGCTAGATAATTTACATGTACATATTCCACAAGACATAAGAAGTTTATTTACAAAAATTATTGTTTGAAATATTACATCCACTAGGTTTTCATTATGGTGTTCAGCTTTCTTGATGATCAGTGGCTGTTTATATATTTTGTGAAAGTCTCTGCTTTGTCCTGAGTAAATAAGAAAAATTATTAAATTGATTATAATATAATAAAATATATACAACACTTTGGACCCCATTGACTTTCATTGTATGGCCACAAAATAAAAAAAATAAAAAATCAATGGTCTCTTTTTGTGTTCCACAGAAGAAAGTTTGGAACGACATGAGGGTAAGTAAATTATGACATAATTTTCAATATTGGGTGAAAGTGATTGTGCCTCTCAATAAGTTTTGACATGGTCTTATTCCCGTGCTGTACTTTTGAGTTGTCTGTGTGTCTTCGGTTTGACCCGGTGATGTGTTAGTAATTTGTTCCAGTGATACTCACAACGATCTCCTTCAGAATAATGCCCTGGCTTGATATTTGTCATTGGGGCATCGTACAGGCAGTGATCGAAGGCCTAATGCAATTGACTGCCTGCTGCTTCTGACATTAATAAAGATGGAACATGCGCAGGAAATTAAAGCTTCACTTTCCCATTTTAATGAGATCGTATCCATCACACTTTGCTCTTTAACCCCGAGCACCACTGGAACACTTCAATTGGAGCTAAATCAGCTTCCATACCCATAAATCCCCCCCCCCCTTGCTTTTTATCCCCATTTCTCCTTTCACTTTGCCCACTTTTCGGTCTCTCTCCATCATGCTGTCATTTTCCCTCTCAGCTTCCCTCCCTCTGTTTCTGCAAATGTCATTCTCCGATCCAAGCGACCACAGCTTCTCGAGGTGTTCGTTTTCCATCTGAGCTACAGCGGCAGGCTGTGAACCTGACAGAGCTCTTCCCAGCACGGCCTACATTATTTATGAATGCTTCTTTCACATGTCTGTGTGCCTGATCAGTTGGCTGAATGGCTTTCTCTCTCTATCCTCAGAGGTGACTGAGTAGTGTGGCCCCGAGGTTAAACAGAAGTGACCTGCTTTTCAGCTTCCAGGATGAGAGAGTGTGAGGTCAGAGCTCAGCAGTTCACTGAAGACACAAACATGTGCGATGCCCCACTTTCTGAAGCCTCAGTGGTTAGTGACACCACGACACAGTGGCCTCCATAAGAGGGCAGTAGTGAGATAGCCCTGGTGACAATCTGTCATATAGATAAGCATACTGTATGGACCTGGAGTTCCGTTACTTTGTATTCTTCTGTGTGGGTGTTCAAGGTAGATGGGGTAGACTGTCAGTACACAAGAGCGCTTCATGAGTCTGGTGAGGGATGCTTTCATCAGTGCTGAGGACCTGGATCAAAAGAACTTAATACTCAGAGCCAGTCTGCCTTATTGTTATTGTCAGCCTTTAGCAGTTTTAGACAGTCTAGTCTATTTACAGACAGACAGAGAATTAGAAGAATCAGACAAAATATGACTGTCTTTTAAGGTAGCATCCTCGCTTTCCACATCTGTCATTTTTACTGTTGACCGTGGCATTTAAGCTGCTTCTCTATCTATCTATCTATCTATCTATCTATCTATCTATCTATCTATCTCTCTATCTATCTATCTATCTATCTGTCCTATCTGTCTGTCTGTCTGTCTGTCTGTCTGTCTGTCTGTCTGTTCTGTCTGGCTGTCTGTGTCTGTCTATTTACATTTATATTACATTTACATTTAGTCATTAATCAGATGCTTTCATCCAAAGCGACTTACAAATGAGGACGATAGAAGTTATCAAAATCAACAAAAGAGCCATAATTGTAAGCTCTGATATCTAACCAGTTACATGTAGCTTGTACTGTTTTTTTATATAAATTAAAAAAAAACAAGTAGTAGAATACACTAAAGTAATACGCTAGTATATATGGTGTTTTACTAATAAATAATCGAAAGAATAGAAAAAGGATAGCGAACGCTAGTGTTCGAGGGTCCATTTTTTTATACTAGAAAGAAATCAAGTAGATAGAATAGAAAAGTAATAGAGAATGCTAGTGTTAAATGGTCACGTTTTTTAATAAAAAAAAGAAACACGTTATATGTACTTACTATTATAATAACAATAATTTATGCATACTTACATGCAAGTAACCCTAAACCAAACTCTAATCCTAACCCTAACCCAATAGTATGTACATGTTGTTAATTAATATTACTCAGTACTTAATGTATAATTACACTGTAACAAGGACACCTTAAAATAAAGGGTAACCAAAAAAAAAAAAAAACAGTCAAAAGATGGAGAAACCTATTTTGAGGGTCATTGTTATAATAAATACAAAGAAAACAAGTTCGAACTAATTAGATAGCCTTCTGAAATTTCGACTTCATCACATGAATAAATTACATTTTGAAATATATTAAAACAGAAAACAGTTATGTTAAATATAATATTTCACAATATTGCTATCTTTACTGTATTTTTGATCATATAAATGCAGCCTTGGTAAGCATTTGTGTACATAATAGTGACATTTATTTATTTATTTGGATATATCATATACAGTGGTGTGAAAAGGTTTTTGCCCCCTTCCTGTTTTTTTTATTTTTTGCATATTTGTCACACTTAAAAGATTCAGATCATCAAACAAATTTTAATATTACGCAAAGATAATGCAATTAAATACAAAATGCAGTTTTTAAATTGTTATTTATTTTATTAAGGGAAAAAAGCTTTCCAAACCTGCCTGGCCCTACGTGAATAAGTAATTGCCCCCTAAATCTAATAAATTGTTGTGCCACGCTTTGCAGCAACATCTGCAATCAAGTGTTTGCGATAACTGGCAATGAGTCTTTCACATCGCTGTGGAGGAATTTTGGCCCACTCTTCTTTGCAGAATTGTTTTAATTCAGCCACATTGGAGGGTTTTCGAGCATGAATGGACTGTTTAAGGTCATGCCACAGCATCTCAATCGTATTTAAGTCCGAACTTTTGATTTTGGCCACTCCAAAACCTTAATTTAGTTTTTCGTGAGCCATTCAGAGGTGGACTTGCTGGTGTGTTTTTGATCATTGTCCTGCTGCAGAACCCAAGTTCGCTTCAGCTTGATGTTCCCAAACTGACGGCCGGACATTCTCCTTCAGGTTTTTCTGATAGAGTGCAGAATTCATGGTTCGTCAATTATGGCAAGTCGTCCAGGTCATGAAGCTGCAAAGCAGCCCCAGATCATCACACTACCACCACCATGTTTACTGTTGGTATGATGTTCTTTTTATGTAATGCTGTGTTGGTTTTATGCCAGATTTAACGGGACACACACCTTCCAAAAAGTTCAACTTTTTGTCTCATCAGTCCACAGAATATTTGCCAAAAAGTCTTAGGGATAATCAAGATATTTTTGGCAAAGATAGATGATCCTTTGTGTTCTTTTTGGTCAGCAGTGGGTTTTGCCTTGGAACTCTCCCATGGATGCCGTTTTTGCCCACTCTCTTTTTATTGTTGAATCATGAACACTGACCTTAATTGAGCCAAGTGAGGCCTGCAGTTCTTTAGATGTTGTTCTGGGTTCTTTTATGACCTCTTGGATGAGTCGTCGTTGTGCTCTTGGAGTAATTTTGGTAGGCCGGCACCTCCTGGGAAGGTTCACCATTGTTCCAAGTTTTCTCATTTGTGGATAATGGCTCTGACTGTGGTTCGCTGGAGTCCCAAAGACTTAGAAATGACTTTATAATCCTTTCCAGACTAATACATGTCAACTATTTTGTTCTCATCTGTTCTTGAATTTCTTTAAATCACAGCATAATGTGTTTTTTTTTTTTGTGCTATTTAAGCATGCTCCTTTGTCAACAGGTTCTATGAGTGATTGCTTGATTCACAGGTCTTCGTAAATCATGCCTGTGTGTGGCTAGTGAAATTTAACTCAGCTTCTTTCTAAAATAATGTGGTTAATCACTGTTTTTTCATGATTTAACAGGAGGGGCAATTACTTTTTCACGTATGGCCAGGCAGGTTTGGACAGCTTTTTTCCCTTCATAAATGAACTCATCATTTAAAAACTGCATTTTGTATTTACTTGCATTATCTTTGTGTAATATTAAAATTTGTTTGATGATCTGAACTTTTAAGTGTGACAAATATGCAAACAATTTAAAAAACAGGAAGGGGGCAAAAACCTTTTCACAGCACTGTACATTAATTGATTGCTGTTATTTTTATATATTATAACTTCTAACTGTTGCGTCAAAGGCAGCATTTTATGACATAAAGGTGCTTAATATACATTTTTATGTTAAAATTATCATCAAAAAATGAACATAGGCTCCAGCACCATCACAGTCAATGGAAAAGAGACAAAGACAAAACCAAAGGAAGTTAAAATACAGCTAGAGAAGAGTGCGCTATAGCCGCCTGTATCCACCTCACAAATTACCTCAGCGCAGAAGCCACTGCCCTGTACAGATGCAGTAAATTCTGTCCTGCCTGTGTCTCTATATGAATAATAATTAAACACATCCACTAAGTCACAGTTTTATCACATCATCAATCTCTAATATCACCTAATGTAAGAAAAACACAGAGTTACAAACTGATTGGCAGCATAAAATACAAAATAAGATTTTGTGGGCAGAGAGGCAGTAAAGTCTAATACATTGATGCATTTTATCACAATGTAGTGTAAGACTGGGACACATTAGCGGGGTCTGTGATATAATGGGCAATAAAACTTGATCAGTGCTTTAGGGTCAGTCTGGGTGTACACAGCTACCTGCAGGCACTTACAATAAGCTAATATAACTGCCATATATGTGATGTTTGTTTTTTGTAGAACAATATCTGACATGATGTTGTATACAACTGCAGGAAGTCTGGTTGCACTACGTTTTAGATTATGTTGCCGTACAGTGTGGTGGAAGGCCATAGAGGCAACAGGAGAGTTCAGAAACACGGCCCGAGGAAATATTTTCGGTGGAATAACTGATGGCCTTTGTATGACAGCAGCTCATAAATGCCAAAGGCATTTGTATTTGTGACTGTTTAAGTCAGTGGGCTTTCAACCCAAGTGGTGCTGATAAGCTTCTTGCAGTTTTATTTGGTCCTGTGGCAATATTATTGCTCACCGAACGGAGGTGAGGTTATTGCTTTGCCTGATGGGAAACCACCCCACTTCCCTTCTTTTCCTCTCTCCCAAGTGGCTCTATAACCTGAGTCTGGCCGGCCTCCTTCTGCCATTCTTATTTCCCTCGGGAACACTGAATCAAATTTCCAGTGACCCTCACAGGAGAAATTTGGTCAAATGGGCCATCACAGGGAGCAAAGTCTCATCAGCATAACACCAAACGAATAAAGAAAAAGGAGAGAAATGAGTGCAGAGCAAGATTGTGTGTGACCTGTTTAAAGAGTGTGAACCTCTTCATCCACACTTCAGTCATCAGC
This sequence comes from Sinocyclocheilus anophthalmus, assembly GCA_018155175.1. Classification (NCBI taxonomy): domain Eukaryota; kingdom Metazoa; phylum Chordata; class Actinopteri; order Cypriniformes; family Cyprinidae; genus Sinocyclocheilus; species Sinocyclocheilus anophthalmus. The sequence goes on from JADLZN010009770.1 coordinate 18,180, forward strand.
TCAAAATAAAAGACAATCTGATGAACAGGATCACCACATAAGCACTTTTGAAAAATAAACTCACACTCTTTATACTTTTTACACTCATTTTTAATTTTTTTGTTAATGAATGGTGGTAATGAATATTTACACCATGTAATTTCCGTCAAATTAGTTATTAGATAGCATCGTGGTAGAAATTACATTTTAAACATTTTTGGAATACATAGTGGGCTGATGTCATACTAGGACTTTGTTGTATGATATATAATAAAATCTTATGATGATTTTACAAGAAGTCGGCAGGCCACCAAGGCGGGGCATTGATGTAAGACTGCTAAACAGGAATAGTTGAAAGAGGATTACAGGGACATAACGTGGGGCGAGTATGAATATTTTAAAATGTGATTTATTCCTGTGATAGCAAAACTTCACTTCACTTCAGTGTCACATGATCATTCAGAAATCATTATAATATGCGCTTGGTGCTTCAAGAAAAACAGTTCGGAGAGGAAGCAGGCGGACAGAGCGGTGGAGTGGGATGGGGGCAACCAGGTGGGCCCAGGGACTGGGTGGATCGGGAAAGACACAGCAGGGAGTCGGAAATAACAAGCGGCGGGGGAGACAAGGGAAAAGTCTGTGATTATGGGAAAGCGGCACGGCCACCCCAACCGGGGAACCAGAGGGAAGAAAAGGGCCGTGCACGAACGAGGTGGGCACGAGAGGGGGGGGGGAAGAAAGGAAACATGAAGAAGGGGGAAGGGGGCGGGTTGAGGGGCAGAGGGAAACGGAGGAGACATGTGTACGGGGGAAAAATGGAGGGAAAGGCGTTGGCCAAGGTGGCAGGGGGGGGAGAGATAAGAGGGGAAAAGGGGGGGAGGGGTGAGAGAAGACAGGAAGAGAGAACAGCCATAGAAACCATGGGGAAGGGCGCAGGAAAAAAGTTGGAACATATGTACAAATCACAGTAACATAAAAGTGGCAGCAGTTGAAGAAAAAAACCCACGTGCACAGCTTATTTGGACCTGGTATGTCAACGTTTCTACCATCATTTCCAGGTGACCTCTTGCAGAGACTCATCTCTTCCTCAGGCATCTGTATGCAGGAAGGTGATTTCACTTGAGAAAGAAGTCCACAAGGTGCTTAAGGTGAAACACTGAAATTATACCGAAATCACCGACAGAGTTTAATTCAGCCAACATGGCGCCCCCATTTATTCAAAGTTCCCTTCAGTAGAGACAGCCTGCTGTTTTATTCAATGCTTGTAGATCTCTGTGATGGAAGAACTGAACAAGATGCAAACTAAAGAGATGAAATGCAAAAAAACACAGCTGGAGGTGCAAAGGCAAGCAAGGGCACCCAAACTTTCCGAGCGGCAGAAATATGGGCGTACAGCAGGAGAAATTGCTGTTGACATTTGAATTTAAATTCCATTATGGAATGGAAATCATTCCTTTCATCTTTAAACAATGAAAACAGACGTTGGCGAATAGCAGAAGTCATGTTCCATGACCAATGGAAATATTCTACAGTTTCTGTTTAGCATTTTCATCACATTACCCTCACAAACAATATGAATAAGCTAATGGGTATGTGAGCCTGAAAAAAATATTGCTTCTTTATTTGATGAGGTGATGACAAGTGAAAACGCTCAAGCTGAAGAAAAGCTGGCCTTGGGTATGTAGAAGTAAGATGATAGCCATAAACGGCTCTCACTGTCCTGATGTTACCTGGCTCCGTAGGAGCTCCAAAGCACTTTGAGGTCAGCAGTAGTTTAATCGGGCTTCTGAAATATTCATGAGGCCCGACCACAGAGCTTTACGACGATAGAAGCGACCGCCCGACGATCCCAATAAATCACAGGAAAATTTACAATAGGTCAAGATGTCAGTGGCCACACTCAGGGAACAATTCACTGAGCCATTGGAAAATGTAATAGCAATTAACATGCTAAGTACAAGGCCGCACCACGTCCAAGGGCTTGTCAAGATTCAGGGCAGTTAATGCTGTGTTCAGAGGCTGAGTTAGCATAAATGGGTTTGACTTTCTCTGGATCAGATAGTTTACATGCTCAAAACCGGCCTTTAGTCACTCAAGAATGACTTTATTGATTGAAAAGGTGCAGTGACTATGTTTATTTATCTGTCTGAATCAGTTCAGTCCAATTGCAGTTTTATTATCCTAAACTATGTAACGTTTTGATGTAATGGCCAGAAATTATGTGAATATAATGAATAAAATTCATAGCAATCGGTTATGATATTTGTACACTAAGTTTGGAGTCTGTAAGATTTTTTTATGTTTTTGAAGGAAGTCTCATATGTTCATCAAGGCTGTATTTATTTGATCAAAAACACAGTAAAAACAGTAATATTGTGAAATATTATGTAATACAATTTAAAATGACATTTTCAATACTGTTTTCTATCACCCTTTAAAATGGAATTACTGTGATGGCAAAGCTATGGAAGCTTGATTCCACCATTGGATAAAATTTTTTTAAAAAGTAATTGGGACTTTTTACCTCACAATTCAGATTTTATTTTATTTTATTTTTTTCAATTCTGAGTTTATATCTCACAAATCAGACTTTTTCTCCCTCAGATTTGCAAGGTAGAAAGTCATGTTTGTGAATAAAATCCAAGACTCTGAGAAATGCAGAATTGTGATATGCAAACTATGATTTTGAGTTACTATCTCACAAAATTGTGAAACAAGTTGCAGTGACCTTTTAATTCAATTATTATTCTTAGTTATTATATTAGAATAAATTTTTTTTTGTATCCCTGTGGCAGAAATGGGCTGATTTGGTGATTTGGTGTTCAAAAACCTTTCTAATTATTATCAGTGTTGAAACAGTTGATTAACTTTTTTTTGTGGAATCTTTTCAGGATTCTTTAATGAATAGAAAATTCAAAAGAACAGCATTTACTTGAAATCGAAATCTTTTGTAGCATTATAAATGTCTTTACTGTTTTGATCGATTTAATCCATCCTGCTGAATAAAAGTATTAATTTCTTTTAAAAAATCATACTGACCTCGGAATGTCTTCCATTATGATGGGATAGAAGAAAGTTTGGAAAAAATGACATCAGTTTAAATAGCCTTCACGTTTCCACAGAGGCTACAGAGATAACATATAATAACAGCTAGCTTTATTTTTACTTTAAGTTGCAGAAAGTGAAGGAGGTTACAGTGATTACACTGCAGCACCATATGTTTGAGCCCTAAAGCCACTGCTTTAAAGAGCAGATGCAGGGGTTTGTGAGACAGGCCAAGGGGAGAGGAGCAGCAGGGGTGTTACAGTATAACCTGCTGAGTGTCAAATCTTCACCTCTCTCAGCAAAACGCAGGGCGCAGGGTCAACTCCAGCAGCAGAGAGCCAATATCAACCTGCGTCCCTTCCCATAGAAAATCACAATGGAGTTTTACTAGATCAGCTTTTACAGGGGAGAGAGATGCACAAATGTATTGGTGTGTACAGCCTGTGTACAGGGTATCTGTGTTTTATATATTAATCTCATAAATTGTTCTCTAAAACACACACATGCAGCAGTGAACTGCTCTGTTATACAGTCTCAGCATTTAGGATTTATCACACCTAAAGTTTTTTTTTCCTTCCCACCCAACATGCAGTGTGCGGTATGAATTATTAGCTGGGCTATTAGTAAATTGCATGATGAGCGCATCATTACTAGCAGCAGCTGAAATCAAATTTGCCACCCTTATATCGCAGAAGACACTCATCAATAAACTAACAGCACAAGATTATTGGAGAATTACTGTTGGATTGATGATGAGACTAGGACACAATGTTGCCGAAGGCACAACATAATTGATAGTCTATGATGATGTGACTGTTGGTGATGATTTTCCAGATGTTGTTTGTTGGTGATTAAGATAAGGTTAGTCGGTTGGTTTGTTTGTGTGTTGAATTACAAGTGGTCATCAAAATGCCCATTTCAGTCTGGTTTTGGGGTCAGCTGTAAGAATGAAGGGAGAGTTTCAGACCAGTTTATGGAACAGTCACTTTTCCTTTCTGGTCACTGCTGCATTGCAGCTAAAATGACTCCTTAGTTAATTAAATTATCTCATACAAAAAAAAAAAAAAAAATCAATTTTTTATGCTTTGCAAACTTAAATGTTTGGTTTTGTGTGATGTATTGCACATTGTTGTTGCAAATTATGTTGATTTGTCATTTAGATGTTACATTGACTGTGATAGGCTTAATAGTATCATTAAGAATGTGTTGAAAAGCATTCAGTAATGTTTTGTATCATACAGTATGTCATCATTTTCCAGCAAAAGTTTGTTTAGTTTATGGAATTACATTATAGCTGTATCATTTCAAGCTTGTTGCAAATGTTTGTAAAGAAAATAATTTTAGTGAACAAAACATTTAGGCCAATAATATGGGAAATAAACTACAATTACTATTGTAATTATTAACGACAATATACAACATTATTATTGACTTTTTTTGTTTTATGTTCTCAAAACTTAAGAATTTAGCAGGGCTAAAATATTTATAGCAAATATGAAATACATTACTAAAATAAAAATTTGTGGGTTCAGTGAAAATGTTGGCAGAACAATTATTGTAAAGTTCTAAAATGACAAATATCACCATAAGGTAGCATAGAATTGTAATATATTTCAAGTCTTCAGAAGCTAAATGCGTCAGCGTTCCTGTAGTTCAAACAGTAGAGTATGGCGCTAGCAATCTGCAGTCATGGGTTCGATTTCCAGGGAATGCATGAACTGATAAAATGTATACCTTGAATGCAATTTCATTTGCTTTAGAGAAAAGCTTCTGCCAAATGTATAAATGTAAATATGATAACTTGCTTAACCTTTTTGCCTCATGATTTAATCAACAGGCTACAGCTGTTGATAGCAGGGTTATTATTGTTAAAACTAAAATCATATTATTGCTAAAACTCAGTCTATTAAAAAAAAACTTTAATTACTGGAAATGAAGTATTAAAAACATAAACTTTATTTATTTATTCTTAAAATAATAAATGAACTAAAATACTACTGGAATAAGTGGTTGTTGGCACTACTTAGAAAAATACAAAAGGCATAGCTGAATTTAGCCTTATCTAAGCTTCATCCTCCATTTCTAAAGTTTTTCTCTGTTTCTTTCAGATCTCTATGAAGAGTGGGCAGCTCTGTGCTTGAGCGCAGGGTCAGCACAGTACATTCACCCAGAAAAAGGCATTCTATTAACTCCTAACCAAAGAGCATGACTAAACTTTTCAGACTATACTCACTGAAGCATTCTTTGAAAGCTTTTTCTGTTGAATCAATTTTGAACATTTTATCTGACAGCAAACAGCAAAATCTGTTCTTGTAGACAGAACAGAAGCAAGTACAAGCTGTTATTCCCAGATATTATTCCGTATGTCTGTGCATTATTGATCATGGCCAAAGCTTATCAAAATTTAGTTGTTCTGTGATAAAGAATTCTAAGCAAAACCCAAACAAATTCTTTAAGTTTGCCTCCAGACAGTGTCATTTGAGACAGAGTTGAAATACAACTTCAAGAACAAGAATTATTATTTATGACATGTACAAAGTCTTTGCAGGTATGTGAACAATGTAAAGTAAAGCTCTTAAAGCCGTTAAGCTCTGGGAATTCTGTTTATCCATGTCGTCCCAAACGGGAATGAATGCAGTTCTTTACTTTGTAACTGCCATATTCACTAGGCTGTTCCCTCAGCGTGTCTGCGTACATGTGTGATTCTTCTTGAAGGCATCTGGGTGATAGGAAGAGATGGCTAATTAGCACCAGCAGACAGGTAGCTAGCATTCACCCGCTGAACAGAGGGAGACACACCGTTAAGCTACCAAGCCCATATGTGGAGCGTCTTATGGGCTGCCAGAGTAAAGCATGTTTGATTGCAGGACGTATCACACATGCCAACACACACACTTTCAGTGTTTGTTAATGTCTGCTCATTTGGCATCCTCTGCAACGCTTGTACATTTCAGGTTCCGAATGAGTGAAGATGACATTCTAGCTAAGAATTGTAGGAGGTGTCTTTTGTGATATATGAAAATACAATGAGATAGAGATTGTTACAGTACTACAGGTTACCGTAACCAAATGTCAGTTCTTGAGCATATATTTTTCCATTGACGCAGATAGATCTAAAATAGTCTTACTGAATTTCCTGCACTAGTATTTAGTGGTACCACCAACCAATCTCTTGGGAAAATATATTTAATCTATAGCGCAAAACTGATAGTCCAACCAGTGTAGTCTGATTCCTGAAATACGATTTGTCAAACACATACAGCACAACCAAGGTAGATTGATTCCACAACTGACTCTGAAGAGTCTTTTGGGTTTTTGGGTTAGGTTGGGTTTTTCATAAAGTGTTTTTTCAGACTAGTGGAAAGAAAACATCCAAAAGACACTGTTAAGTTTTTATTTTAATACACTTTATCTATTTGTGTCAATAGATTTCAATTACAATACATATTTTTAAAGGCTTTTTTCTCAAAATGAGTTTTTTCTGCTACACTGAGCCATAAATCTCCACTTCAGTAGCACTTACACACACCAAACTTTACTTTACTTTTTTTTATTCCTGCCTATATCATGAAGGTTTTTACAGAGGGATTTGTTCATATATAATTTGCTTGATTATATACAACATTTTATTCCCCCCAAAATTTTGAAAATATAGTGTTTTCTGTCCGTTCTAAGTATTTTCTGAATTATGGAGTGACAAAAATGAGATACCCAGAATTCCCTCTGTAAAAACATTTGACTCTAATATGTCAAAAAAATTAAACAAGAATTTTGAAACTGACATCATCCAGTGTTTAGATTTTTGTACTAGAAATGTATGCAAAATAACGCATATTTCCTTAAATAATGACTCATTTGCATATTTAAACCTAACATTTCAAAAAACTTGTAATACAAAAAATTTTGCAATTATCAATGTAATCAATCAGCTAAGTAAGGCGGTAATTTTTTTTTACCCTATTCACCTGCAGTGTCTCGCCTTAAATTCTGCTCACAGTTAGATGTAGACCACATCTAGCTGTGAAAAAAAAAAAACAATTAAAATGAAGACTAGCTCTGACTGCAAATTGACATTTTGGCTGTGAGCTTGTAAACATGAAGTGTATTAAATGCATTTGATGTAGACGAAGATCAAATAATTATGACCTTAGTGGCCCCAGTAGCAAGAGGCCATCATACAAGAACAAGACCTGTAATATCTGTAATTTGTTCTGTAACCCATTAGTCTGAGGTTATTGATTTTCATAGAAATACAAATCCACAAACAGATGAGTAGTGAACCATTTGATACATGAACAAGGTGCAGATGGGCTTCGTCAGCAAACCTGACGCTGGACACATTAAAAATCATCTCATTACACTGCTCTCATTGGAAAGAAACAGCCAGGCAATCAAACAAAACAATTTAGAAGAACAAATTGTTGGAGCAGCCATTATTTATTAGCATTCATTGTTTTTCAGCCTCCAATGCCATCTATTGTTTCATTTGATTGAGTGCATGTTATTCATATCTGTCATTTACAGTTATGTGGTTTTGGACCAGTGCCTAGAAGAGGAATTTGAGCACAGGTTTCTGGCACAAAGTGGAGTTATAGCACTTTAAAGGGTACTTTTCACTTTGAGTGATGTTAAATAATATATACTAGAATTAATAATCAGACAGCTGATCCAGAATAGTAGACAATTCAGCCTGCGGGATGAGCGTAATAAGCCTACGGTCAACCCAAACATGTAGGCCCAATGTCAAGTGTGTTTGCCAACATTACAGAGCCCTGTTAAATCCCCTGGAATAATCAGCCAGTGTAAGTCTGAAGAGGCCCTGTGAAACGGATCGCTGCATATGTCTGTTAGCAAGAGCGCAGGGGTTGAATGTGGAGCAGTAGGTTTAGACCGTCGGCTGGAGGGGTATAATGAGACTGCAGTCTCAGCAGGGCTTTGTGCCATGCTGCTTCCTCTGGCTCATCATTCCAGGCCTGATAAATTGGCCTTCTCTAATTGAAGTCCCTGTTAAGGGGCTCTTTGTGGAGATCTCATTTGTGGGTCATGCATGGCCTTTCCTTAAGCTGCCCACCATTCTCATACAGAAGATTTACAGAGTGTTTTAGCATATGCTAAAGTCATTAGCATGTAAGAGGCTAAAGACAGTAACCATGATTGGTGCGGGGAACATTCCTTTAACAGTCATTGGGAATGTTACTCAACTTTTGCCTGAAGGCTTTACGAACAGAACAATTATGTAGTTTTAGATAAATTATGCACAGGAAATGGGGTTTAAAGGGTTAAGGACGACCAGGTTCAGATATGGTAGAGACTGTTTAGCATGTGATGCAATCAATAGTTGCAAATGAGGTTCACGGTTCTTCCTCCCAAAAAGGTTACTGCGAAATGAACTCAATTAAAGCGGTTAAAGTGGAGAAGTCAAACACTATTTAGTCGGGCTGAGGTGAGGGGTCTGCATTGGTAATATACAGGTGTATTGACAATGACAGGTCACCTGGAGGGAGGGAAGAACTAATTTAATGGAGCACGTGGATCCATATACCTCCATTTAGTGTTGCCAAGCCAAATGATTTTTGATCGAAGCACAGATGGAGATAAGCAGACAAGCTCTCTGCACAGTCAATGAATCAATCATCCCTATCAATTTATCAAATGCTCCCTAATAAGCAGCTGTATACTCGAAGGTTGAGCAGATAGAGGATGCCAAAACTCATATAAAATGAGTGAAATAGAACATATTTACACTTAATGCAAAATGTTTCAGACAGGCAGCAAAATATCTGATTATATCTACATCAAAACACATCATAAAAATCATGTGGGTTTTTTAGTTGTGCGACTTACAGTCTGTTATATCACATTCCCACTGGTTGCTTTTTTTTCGCCACTCCATATCCCTTGCCTACGGTCCGTGTTTTTGTGTTCCTCTGCACTTCATTTAATTGTTTTTCTGCATAGGAAGCTGTTCACACAGAGCCCGTTTTTGCATTCCACTGTGCTGATTTTCCTTTGTAAACAAGTTAAAAGTAGTTCAACTTTTAAAAATGCTTTGTGCTGTTTTTTTTGTCATTCCTCTTGCCTGAGGCACTTAGCTATTTGCTTGTGAAGTTTGACGTCACATGTCTCCATTTCCTGGTCCAAAAGCTCTATCAAAGACCAAAAACAAACAACAAACGGTGGTAATATACACTCACAGTTTCTATACAAAAATCTCATCTTTTATGAGTTGTTAAAATATCGGTGCCCAGGACACTGGGAGCCTGTGGACTGTAGTGTATACACTGTGAATTTTTAAAAGCTTAGCATAAATGTGTGATATGAGTAAAAAGTGCTCATAAACAGATCATATTCTTTATTGAAAAGAAAGTGGACCCTAGTGAAAAATAAATATACTTAAATGTATTTGAAATACATTTATTTCATACTAAGTATATTTCAAATACATTTTCATATGTATGTACTTAATAAAATGCCCTGCATTTGTACTTTTAGTATACTAAACTGGTATATTTCAAGCCTGCTAAATTGAAACAACTAATTTTTTACTTAATGCACTTTAATTGTGCGGAATTAGAACTGAAGTCCAATTAAATACATACTTAGTATATATAATTTTGCTAAAGTGGAACTATTGCAAGTATACTTTAGGTACACTTTAAATATTTTGCATTTAAAGACCGATATTATTCAAAGATCATACAATCCTCTTCAAAAGTGACATTAAAACAGATTTGAGGCTTATTAATAAGAAATGTGCATTGTGCACATGCAAGTAATACTCCAAATAAAGTTTAATTACAATTTTTACATCAGTAAGTCTCGAGTTATCTGTCAGTAAATTTGTTAACAGATCTGAACTATACTTAGTATGAAATAAATGTCTTTTAAATATATTACTTTTTTACAAGGGGGGGGGTTTGGACCTGGACACATTATTCTATACATCACGACTTAACAAGCGGAGAGCCTTTTTTCCATTTTAAAAAAATAACTCAGCTATGCTTTCAGCTATGCTTTGTTGTATGCAATGCATTTTTTTTTTGATTTTTTTTAGATTACTGCCCTCCAAAATCAAACATAAATTACAAAAATTTCCCATGGTGAATCTATATGCAATTTGCATCGTCAATTTGATAACCAACGTGGATGTGCAAGCAAAAAACAACTGCAATTTGCTTAGAAAAAAAACATATCTATCAACATATAACTTACAGTTTGTTAAAATGTAATTTAAGAAGAAAAAAAATTATTTCCCCTGCAGTGTAAACTAAGCCTAAATTCTTAAAACGACAGATAAAACTGTGAAAAGGCATTAAAATTGTTACTGCAATCTTGCCAGAACTCTCATTAAACCTGCCTGATCATGTTTACCTCCAACACACTGCTACTGTACAAGGCCTCTTTTCACAACAACAGCCAAAGATAACCATGTAAAAAGGAACCACAGGAGAGACCTTGTTTTCTTCTATTATGTTGAGAGGCTTTGATTGAACTTGTAGGATAATAGCTGTAGTAGAATAGATCAGGAATTAGCAGGAATCGCAGTTGTCTCCCAAAGTGCCCTGTGTCTCCCCCAGAACTGTCATTCATTCTCCTTGGTGTGCGTTAGCACTCTTTACCTAAACCAGACCACACATTGGAGCTCTTTTTGTGCCATTGGCAGGCACTCATCCATGATGTGGTGTTAAGTGAGCTGCGATTAGCCAAGTTACAGTTTTCTAATGAACGTCCTCCGTGACCCTCAGTCAGGGCCACTGCCGCAGCCATTAGGAGCACGTCTGACGGGACGCCCCCCTCCGCCTGCATGCAAGCTTGTGTAATGGGCTGACAGTTTTCTGCCCAGACTGATAAATGGCTGTAATTCTGGAAGATAAAGTGAAGCGGTGCTGGTTGCTGCGAGTCCATGTCTATTCCCTGCTCAGCCATGGGGATTCCTCTTGCTCTCATCAGACAGAACTCTAATTATTTTTGTCTTCATCTTTTTCCTCTTCCTCTTTCATTGCACTTTGATTGGCTCCTTCATCCACCCAAAAAAAGGAGAGAGAAAGAAAGAACAGGAGATCGAGAGAAAGAGTGTGGTGAAGATGAGAGGATAAGGAGTGCCATTGTGCAGCTGCAAATCAACTTTTCCTTGGCAGGCTTCCCATGGGAGAAGAGATAAAGTAATTTGGTTTTCCGATACCCAATACGGGTCGAGGGAGGGGGTTGCATTAGGGGGAAGGGGGGCAGGGAAAATAAAAACACATTGATCTAAGGGGCTAATAGTACTGTTATCTGGGCCAGGCTGATCGGAATGAGAGAATTGAAAAAGTAATAAAAAGTGAAACATTCCCTCCTGATTGAAATAGATTGGGCCGGCCCTCGGTGTCTGTGGACGTCTGGTTAGGCCTGAGCATCTTCTCTCACGCCATTACCCATGGTCCTGGGCGGACCTTTGTTTGGGGTGGTTCCTTGTCAATTATGCTCCATCATTTCTCCTCTGCTTAAAGAAATGATGCCTTTGATTTATTCCCAATGTATCCCAGCTGTCCAGTGAGCCCATTCGGGTCACAAGGTCAAAGGAGGCTGCTCATAATTGCTCCATATCTGCTGGGCCGAATATCTAACCTTTGACCCACACCGTTACTGACATCTTGAACGTGATTAGCGAAGAGGAGTGGCTCTTATTTCAGTGACAGTTGTTACTCCCATTAATAGTTAATAGACAGCTACCCGTGACACTTCAACAGAGACAGTGAGACGCCCAATGTGTGGGCTGGTGTGGCTCCTGGATAATTAAAAAAATAATAATATTTAATGTTTTGATATAGCAGAAATTAAGTTTTGAAAAGGATTCTCACATTTCACTTGATCTGTGTGACTGCTAATTGATATCAGACATACACTTCCACTCAAAGTTTGTGGTTAGTAAGTATTTATTTTTATTTATTTAGATATAAATATGTTTTCAACATGCTTACACACATTTTCAAAACTTTGCAAACAAATCCAAGAATTGCACACACAAATGCAAAATTAAGCACTGCATTCAAAATAAGCAAATATTTGCAAACACTTTTGCCATAATATTAATTCCTGTTAGATTTTTTGTGTGTTACATAGAGAATTGTGTGGTGTGTTTTGCAAAAAGTGTTTCATGAAAATTGAATTGGTTTTCAGAGGCGGACAGTAGTGAAGTATTTTTACTCCTCTGTAAAAGTACTTTTTAAGTGTCTGTAAAATTTTTATTTTTTTTCCAGTGTTTTTCTTTAGAAAACTTTACTTCACAACATTCCAGAGCATAATATTGTACTTTTTACTGCACCACGTTTCATATTAAATATAATTTAATTCTTAATTACATTAGAAATCTATTACTTTCTAAAGTACTTTTACTGTTTAAGTAAAAGTAATTCAAAGATTTACTTGAGTTCAAGAAAGTACTACATTTTTAATGTTATTAAATATTAAAAGGTAAAACAAACAACAACATTTTATTTATGAAATGTAGTGCAGTAAAAAAAGTATGACATTATGCTTTGGAATGAAGTGAAGTAAAAGTTTTCCAAAGAAAAACACTCTGATAAACTACAGATAATTTTAAATGTACTTGAGTAAAGTAAAAATACTTCACTACTGTCCGCATCTGATGGTTGCCTAGATTTGGTGTGTGGTGTTTGAGTGTCAGGTTTCAGAAATTTTGTGACAAGTAAAGATTTTGTTTGTAAGCAGTTGAAAAAAAACTGTAATACATAATGTTACCTAGGGATGCATGATATTATCGGACCAATATCGGATATGAAAAATTATGCCGATATGTCATAAGAGGAATACGTTAACTCGCATGTGCTCAGGGTGTGCTAGCGATTAGATCACCTCAGCAGTGTGACTCATTTTTGCCTGAATGGTGATTAGATTCACTGCTTGGATCGGTTCATGTACAGAATGAGGCATTTGGTGTATGATAGAGTAAACCGTAATAGCACGTGCAGTGGCAGCAAACTCCCCCGGGTCCTAATGTCAGTTCGGTAAGGAGTTTTAATTCAGTAGGGGGCGCTGTTGGCCTACTTCTAAAAAAAATTAAAGCAAAATATACAAATAATATTTAGACTGTGTTGATTACTAGAAGCAGGAATGATGTCATAAACTCATGAGTATGTTTAACTTAAAGTCAAGAAGCTATCGCTTCATGAATAAAAAAATCACACACCGACAATGATTTTTAAGGTTCATAGTAGCCATCATTGTGAAGATACTGATTATTAATTATGTGTAATTGTTATATTTTAAAACAAAAATTATGAGTCTAAGATTTAAGAATAATTTTACAATCTTGCTTAGGCCCCATTCTACAATGGTGTAAATCTAAAATAAAATGTTAAGGTCCTACGAATCTTTTTAGGGAAAACATGCAGCGATTGATATATAGTTTTTTATAGTTATTCTTCAAAGCTTCAAGTAATGTCATTAAAAATAACTTCAGATTGTTATTTAATTCTAACAAAGACGCTCTGTTAAAACTAACCAAAATAAAAAATAATTGCTTTAATTTCCACACAGGAGAGACTTGGTGTTGTTTCCAAACAAAAGGAAATATATCAGTATCAGTATCAGCATCGGCTATCGGCCAAAAAAGAGTTGAAAAATATCGGCAAATCAGATATTGGCAAAAATCCAATATCGTGCATACCTAATGTTACCCGAGCATAAAATCAGCATATTAAAATTATTTCTATAGAATCACATGACTCTGGAGAAACTGGAGCAGTGGCTGCTGAAAATCAGCTTTGCCATCACAGGAATAAATTACATTTTAAAATATATTAAAATAAAAAAGCGGGTTTAAATTGTTCTAATATTCACAAAATTCGTTTTTCTTTTTTTTTTTTTTTGTTGGTTTTTAGTGTATTTCTGCCTGGATGAGCTCTTAAAAATTAAAAAAGAGACTTAAATATTTTTCACCTGTGTCTTGTTAGGCATCTTTTATAACTGACACATACTGCTTATTAGCAAATAATCTCATTTTGGAGCTGCATAATAGTGTTGGTTGATTCAAAGTTAAAATGCTTTTTCATGCGTCATTTTTGCTATTTTTGTCCACCCCCTGGTTATGACTTTCATATGAATGATTGAGGTGCTCTCAAAAGCCATCAGACACGCACAAGCCACCGTCAGAACGTACTGAGAGATGACAGGAGCATGTGTGAAGCCAAACTGACAGATGTGAGGGATGTCTAATAATATAGACTCTTTTTATCTGTTTCATTTTAAGTCTTCATTGAAGATAAAGACAGCTGGCTGCAAGGACATCTCCTTCATTTATGTTTTTCAAGCTGTTGTTTAGTCATTCTTTTTAAAAGTTTTCATCAATGAAGGTTGTCTGTAGAATAATCTTAGCAAACATAACCCACATGTTTGGATGACTTTATTGCTTTAATGTTTGGGAACCTACAGATGATGTAAGGGTAATAGTGATAAAGGAATAGTTTACCCGAAAATGTACTCATTCTGATGAGTTTGTTTGTTCATCTGAACAGATTTGGAGAAATTTAGCATTACATCACTTGCTCACCAGTGGATCCTGTGCAGTGAATGGGTGCCATCAGAATGAGAGTCCAAACAGCTGATAAAAACATCACAATAATCCACAAGTAACTCCCATGACCCCAGTCTATCAACCAATGTCCAGTGAAATGAAAAGCTCTGTGTTTGTAAGAAAAAAATCCATTATTAAGATGTTTTTTTAACTTTAAACCATTGCTTCTGATTCACACAACTTTTTCACCGGCAATATTAGGGATAGGGATATTTTGGTGAAATAAGCCATATGGTTAAAGTTAATCCCGAATGTGATTGTTTGTCCAATACAAAGCTTTTCACCCAGGATGTTAATTGATAGAATGGAGTCAGTTGGATTATTTTTTTCCATGGGCTTTTATCATCTTTTTGGCCTCTCATTCCGGACGCACCCATTCATATAAACATATAGATATATCTATAATATATATATATATATATAATATTAATATACACACACACACACACCCACACACACACACATATTATATATATATAACACACACACACACACACACACACATATACAGTATATATATATATATATACACACTGTATATATATATATATATACTATATACCCACCACAACATACATACACACATATGTATGCCATTGAGTCTCTCAGGCCACAAATAGAACATGAGTATTTAAACAGACTTGGATTTTGTACAATGGCAAAAGTTATGCAAAACCAAACGGAGACAAGAATACAAAGACATTTCAGTCATCTGCCCTCTACTTCCAGCAAGCTAAAATCTGCCCCATTTTGCATTTGATTGGTGGCGTGTGGGTCATTATAACTGCTAAAGCTTTGTGCTTGATTGAGCTGATAATAACTGATTGTACCTCCTAAAGCATGGGCTAATGTCTGTGGCCTCATTTGCATGCCGTACTGGGCTAATATCCATGTGTCAGCGATCATAGCTGCTGTCCACTGTAATAGTCTCTGCTCACAAATATCAGAATTTAATATGAGACATGTTCATATTTCTTTTGCTATGCGGTGCACCAGACCTGCAACCAGTTCCCAGAAAGTCGCTAAGCTTTTTTCAGGCACAAAGCGGTAATTTGATTTGAGAAAGGCCACACATGAATTTGAAAGAGACAATCATCAGTCCCAGCACGCGGAGCGTCTCTGCTCGGCATTGCTTGAATTGTAGAGTGATTGTCTGTGAAAGGATGTAACTGCTCCAGGAAAAAATGCCATTAACTGCTGGAAAGCATTACTGGCATGTAAATGTTATGCAAAAGTGTGTATATTAGAACCTTTATGAGATATATAATATCCAATATCCATTGCAATATAACTCTTCAATACCTTCCTGATTAAAAAGTCATAAAGTCATTGTTTATGTGATATTGTCCTTAGAAGCGCCACTGTGTCATTCACTGTATGATATTTATGCAACCTTTAAAATTAGATCCTTATATTTGATGTTTAAATCTGTCAGGTGAGACATGACCATTCTCTGCTGTGGGGGGAAGGTAAGACTCCTCTGATAAATATTGATAAGGCTAATCTCTTTTCATTAGTCTCTTTTAAAAGATGGCTCGGAGTGCAGTCATGGTCTCGCACACGTCATAACTCATAAGCCATATGGCTGATCCACCATCTATAATGTACCACAGCCTGAGCCCACAACAGCCTAATGGAAAAATCATGAGAAATTCAGTGGTAAAAAAAATCTGTAAAGAAGTGGTTTCAGTAAATACTTATGATCCAGGGCCTTATCTTTTTAACCTTTATCTTTGAAGAAAAGCTATTCTTTCTATGTCAAGCCTAGATTACAGCTCTGCACACTCAGGACATTAAACTTGGCTGGATAGATGGATAGATAGATAGACAGACAGACAGACAATAGATAGATAGATAGATAGATAGATAGATAGATAGATAGATAGATAGATAGATAGATAGAGATAGATAGATAGATAGATAGATAGATTACAGCTCTGCATACTCTGGAAAAATAAAATAAAATAGTAATTAGTAAATAAATATTAGTTGTGTAATATTTTTTCACATGGGTGTATGTAAACATTTGTCTACAAAACTTAACTGATATTCATAAGATTTAAGATCGAAAGATTTTTAAGATTATGAGTAAATGTTTATTATTATTGAAATTATTATTATGATTATTATTATTTATTTCCGTTTTATTATGTATAGTGAACAAAAATAATAAAATACAGTTCAATGTAGTTTGAACCATTAAACATACAACAAGCCTATAGATTACATGTTCTGCACATTCTGGACAGGCGACCTCTTTTCATTTCATTAAAAAAAAATAATAAATAAATAAGCAAACAAACAAACAAATAAATAAATAACATTTTGAATTTGAACGCACTGTTTACATTTAGGCATAAGACTTTAGATGATCAATTAATACACTTGACGAACCACCAAATCACTAAAAGACTCTTTAGCATCCCACCTATTTCACTTTCTACATGCTGGTTGGGGGTGAACACAAAAGTCACACGCATACTGAAATGTTAATGATGATTGTTGCTGAAAGCCTTGAATTAGGAGGGTACGCTTCAGAGCCTGGGCGTCCAAAGAGGCCCTAAGACTGTTTGAATAAGGGGGGGATCCCTTTGTATGCAGTCTAATGACCACAGATGTTCCCTTCTGCCTCCATAGAGGTCCCATTAAATACCCCTCCCTCACCTTGTACGTGTGTGTGCTTGTTTCTGTACTTCTCGCATCTGCCAGTGGCCCTCATCTTGTCTTGTCTCGATTCTCTGAAGGGTTGCAGTGATGGTATCAGGTGGTAATGCCATAGTAAGAGTGTATATACCATGGTAATGCCAAAAACAAGTCATATAGTCATTGACATTTTTGCCACAGTTTAATTTTACCTTTGGTAATATACGGATCTATAGATTTATATAAGGTACATTTATATTGTAATTTTACTTGCTCACTTATTTAGATGTATAACAGACCCTCATGTACATGAAGTGTTCCTACCCATGGGCCGCCTTTATCATCCTGTCCTGACCAAATGACTATTGTTTTATAAGATTGCCTATTTGGGTTTGAGTGAGCAGTTCTTACATTGGTTGAGGTTGTGTGCAGCTATGAAATGCTTCTCTTATCATCAACTTTGTTTTCTGCTTTCAGTACAGTAGATGTTCGTACCTGTCTTGGCAGCTGTCTGTCAAAAGTCCTTTGAAGAACCAGCAAGTGTGAGTTGCAGTTCAATATGAAAGCCAATAGGGGGCAGACTAAGCAACTTGACTTTGGCTGGGAATTGGGTAAGACTACTCAAGACAGTTACTGTGTGTATGGGTTTTAGGTTGTGTGCTTGGGTGGCTATTTGCACGTTCACAGAATTCATCAAATAACCGGAAGGGCTTTAGTATTCATGCTTTGTCATGGGGATTTGAGCAGACACCCGCAATTGTCTGTATGAATCAGAGAGATGTTTTAGTGCATAATGGCCTCACAGACATAATGAATGACAGCTGTACAGCAAGCAAAACCTGTAGCCAGTTGCAACAAACCCCTCACACAAGGCCCGAAAATGATCAGCGCAAACTATGCAGTTCATGAACCTTTAGTATTGCTGGCCTCTTTTGAAAGAAGACACTTGTAATTTACATAACATATTTGTATTCATTAATACTTTTATTAATGTATGAAATTGTCCTCGTCCAAGTATTAAAACAAACTGAAAGCCACAAGTTTAATTGTGTTAATTTCAAACTCCAAAACTGAGTTTACAAAACATTATCTAAAATCATGTCATGTGCAATTTAAAAATGAAATACTCTCAAATCACAACATGACTCTTTATTAAAGCAGCTTTCTGATCTTATGTGGATCTTGATCACTGAATGAGTATTTGTAACTTTCTATACGATGATAAATGCTGGCATTAATAAAAAAAATAAAAAAAAACTTTATTCTTGTAAAACATGGAGATCACTTGAAGAACATGTGGCACTTCACCCTATACCAGTTTTTTTTTTGTCAGCCTAACCCCTCTGGCCTAAATTATTTACTTGAAGTACCCCCTGAGATTTTAATTAAATATTTCAATAATTTTAACGGCACAGTTGCATGTTTACTTCAAAAACATATATTTTCTTATCCGATTGAAAGTTTTTGTTTGAATTATTTTAAATAACTATTTTTATTAGAGATAAAATTACATGAAAATGTAATATCATTATGGGACTAAAAAGCTCAACGTATCAATACGTATCACGGTATTGTTAAAATGTGCTGGAGATGTTCAAAAGACTCATCCCACACTGTTATGTCAAAATGTACGAATGTTAATAAACAAACAAATATTAGTTGGGTGATATACATGGATGTTATCTACTATGTAGGCCCTACTACACACGTTCAAATAAAGTTTTGACAAATAAAAAGTTTTATAAAATGATAAAGCTCACATTTCAGCCTTGAAATAATTTACTATCACAGAGAATTATCATATATACTGTAGATCAGTGGTCTGAACAAATTCAGCGGACAGGCTGAATAAAAGTGTAAATCCACTGTCTGAGAGTAGGTGGCGATTATGGAACAACCTTAGATTTTTAAATTAAATTTATGATTTAATTATAATTTAATTAATTAAAAGCTTTTCATTAACTAATTTCAGAACGTCCATGTCATGTGGCATGGCGTATGTCATCACCTGACAGCTATCGCTCTTCCTCTTCCTCTTCCTTATAATAACTCAAAAGCGCCCTCTGCTGTTGTGTATGAATGGGACACACATGATTAACTGCGTTTCACCGATGAATGTGATCAGATTAGAATAATTAAAAAATTGTTGATATAATTGATTGGTGATTTGGTTTTCATCAGTTAGTGTGGCATTAGGGTTGCCAGTAGGTTTCTTTTTTGCTTTTTCTAGGGCTCCCCTTTACCCCCCCTCCTCGACTCTCTTTCGTTGTTACGAATTTATTTTTTTTTTTTCATTGGGAGTAGTATCCAGTTAAAAAACGCGCGCAATTCGTTATAGTCACTGTATATGTGCCTACTTTGGACGTTGAAGAGGCGGAGTGATTGTGTCCTAGTTTGATCCGTGATGAAAGCTCATATATGGTTGAATTGATTAGCCTTCATTCTTAAACTCTTTCCCGATTTGATTTGTAGGCCTACTCCTAACACAAATTAATGTATCATTAAAATAATCACCTTATATAGAAGCTTTTACCTTTATAATGACATATACTAAATATGAAATTAATATTTTTGACAGGACTATGTACTATGGTGTTGCAGTGGGATCTGTGGCCTTGGATGTGATTTGGTTTTTTTTGTGGTTAGATTGATTGGTGGAGAGGTTTTTGGATGATTTTGGGGCGGATAAAACATGGTTAAGATAAAAAAAAGATTGGTGGTGGGTGGGTTGAAACAACTTGTCAAATTCCCTCAGAGTGGAAGCAAAGCGCCTTCAAGATTCCCATACACAGAAAATCAAGCATCTGGCCCGATGTTGAGGATCACCAAGTAAAGCCCCTTTATTTATAATCGTAAGGGAATACAGATGTTGCCCTAGACATGTATGTACTGTAACTGTTCTGTCTGTATGTATAAATGCTGTAAAAGTATTGTTCATTGTTAAGTGGCGTGTACAAGACTGCTGATCTCATCTTTATACAAAAGTGACCTGCCACCTGATATACAATAGCTGGAGCACCTAATATAAACCAACAGAACAGCCACCTTCAGCTAAAAAAAAATCAAATAATAATAATCAGTTCACCAAACCTTGAATTTCCTTTACCCAAAAGCATGTTTATAAATCTATATTGGTTTATATTTTAGAGCACATTCTTAGCCCCCCCCCCATGAGAAAAATGAAGGTGAATCCATTCAAAACAAAAAAAAAAAAAAAAGAAAGGTTATTTATTGTCATCAGTTTCTGATATAATGTATTACTGTGCATCCTTTAACCGCTAAAGGACAAAAGTTACAAAGTGTAGCTTTATAAATACAACATATTGTGAATTGTAGCTGTAGGCTTAGCTGCATAGAATGAAAACAGACCAAAAATAAAGTAGGTAAATAAAGTAGAAGCCAAGGACAGTAGTGTAAAGGAGTGAACAGTGCAGACTAGCAGTAACCTGATGCCACTCTTATTATGGCAGGCAAAGACATACTGACATACTGTACATCACTCTGAAGTTTCAGGCCTTTCATCAGTGTTGAACCCAGACACATCAACCGTGCCAGTGGTACAAGGTTTGGATGACAATCTCAGTGCGAGCTGTCACTGGACTCATCTGTGTTGCAATCGTTCTGGGTCTAACTTACGAATCATGAAAGGAACAGAAAACAATTATAACAGCACCAAGCAGAGATTAAAAGAATACGTGAGCAGGCACGGGACAACGCGGAGAGGGGGGATGCAGATAAAGAGGGGGGTAGGTTGCATCCAGAGTGTAGATGTTATGCATGCATACTTTAATAAAAGAAGGAAGAGGAGAGTTTTCTCTGTTGAATGCACAAGTCTCTGGTGCCTGCATTGCAAGTGTTTGAGACATTAACTTTACATAAGTATATGGAAGGTACCGTTGAGTGCACAAAGAATGTGTTTGAGAGAAAAAATTTCCCGAAATCTCAAAATAGAAAGTTATTTCTAAACAGATCATGATTAGAATGTCTAATAAGTTGACTATATGGGATCTCTAACACATTAAAATTATATTTGTTTGTTTTTTTCTCAGTAAAAGATATCTAAACATCCTTAAAACAAGATAAATTTATGTTAGAAATCAAATTTTATAATATTTTACATCTTGGAAAATTATAAACATATTTCAATATGATTCAACATAATCTACTCTGGAATCTATGTGGAATTTAATGGAAATGTATATTTCTTAATTCACTGACAGTGCTTTTCCTGTTGTAGACAAAGATCTAAAAAAATGTAAACACAAAATGTCCATGGGTAAATTCTGAGAAAAATCAACTTAATTTAAGATTCTCTGATCGTTTTGCTTATTCAAATTTCTTGTTTATGTATTTTTACTGGGAAACTGTTTCTGCAGTGTCATCTTGTAAGAATTTAAAGCAACTTTAGACATCACTGAGAAAACCATGCCAAAATATTGATAACATACTTGGTAAAATATAAAAGTTTTTAAAATCATCCAAACAGTTCCCTTTCATGGGAACTTCGAACTGCGTCCTCTAGGGGTCGCTATGGGGAACGCCTCGTCGTGATCCGTGTCTGAAGCATACATTGAAAAAACACCAACTCGTTGGCCGGCGACAGCCATGAGGTCACTACCGGTGCAAGAAATCACCGACACAGTAGTATAAATAGGGGCCGGGAGCACACATCATTCTCTTCTTCGTCTTTATTGACTGTTTTGTTTGAAGGGTGCATTTCTGTGGTAAGAGCGATCTATATTCCTATCGTTGTGGCGAGCACTAGCAAAGCGTTTAAGGAGGTGTGCATCCGTGTTGACGTTGTTTAACATCTGATAACACACACGATCTATGCGTTATTTGTTTGGGCGAAGAGCACGCACCGCCAGACTGCCCACTACGACGGCCAACCAGGACGCGGGGGGCAATCGGACATGCACTGCTGACGTTTTTCTCCCAGGAACAAGCTCCTCTCTGTTTGTCTCTACTTTCGAGGGAAAAAGGGGGAGCTGTAGTTCCCGCTCATTCAGGAACCCGCGATGCTGAGGCAGGAAGGGAATGAGCTCGTGGCGGAGCCAGGGGGATCTGGTGCGACGAGTTTGAAGGGGGTTCCCTTTCGCGATCGCGACGAGCTGGCACGAGAGTGAGAGCTCTGGAAGGATGATGTATGTTCATAACATTGTCGATCAGTGCGCCGTGCTCGCGGATCAGCCCAGCAAACAAAGCGGAATGTCTGAGGATGGCAAAGAAGCTGGGCGAGCTCTTCCCAATCTCCTGCTGTAGTGAGCTTTTGGAAATTATGAGTGTATCAGGCGCCACAGACTGGAGAAGGTGACATGTTTACTTGCTGTGAACGTTCGGTATGAGAATTGGAAGAAAGTGACGTTGCGAGGTATCTCGATGAAAGTTATTTTTCTGGCAATAACCCTCCAGCTCAGGTGAGCTTTCTTTTCTTCCTGTTTTCCATATAAACATTGAGAAGGAATGGAAGAGGCAATTTTTCCCTTAAGACTCCCCTCCTTGACATCTCGCCCGGATGCCAGGGCATACGCAGCAGCAAGTCGGGGGGGGGGGATGGAGCTTCGTGAAACACAGATGGTGATGGACTCTAAGCATCTCAGGCTGACCTTACTGAAAGGACCAGGGGATAAGGCCTCACGCAGCTTACGGGTGAAACCCGAACAACCTAGGGGTCCTGGCCCGTCTCAGTTTGAGAATCAGTGACGGGCACTGAAGGCTAGTGTCGTGGCTCGCGCTCCTCCCCCGCCCACGGGTAGGGGTAGGGGGGAAGAATCACCGGTCAAAGAAGGTAAGATAACACGACCTAGGGATGTGAGTCCCGAAAGGGTGTCACGCTTTGTCCGGATCAGAGTGGGTACCTCAGTATCTATCATTTCCATTCATGGGGTTCTTACATCTGCCCTTATCTCATCTTCTAATCCCCGTAACCATCCATCTCTCCACTGAAGAGGGTAGGTGGGAAATTGGAAAATTTTCGCCTTATAGTCCCTATGATGACATTAGGTTTGGTTGGTATATGCTTATAGGACCATCTTACTGATGGTCCGGTCTAGAGGCTTCTTCGGACACAGCTCCGACGCAGGAACCATGGTGGGAGAGTA
This sequence comes from Sinocyclocheilus anophthalmus, assembly GCA_018155175.1. Classification (NCBI taxonomy): domain Eukaryota; kingdom Metazoa; phylum Chordata; class Actinopteri; order Cypriniformes; family Cyprinidae; genus Sinocyclocheilus; species Sinocyclocheilus anophthalmus. Next base: position 41,523 of record JADLZN010009770.1, read on the forward strand.
TGATCCATGTCTAAATATATGTATACATAAATATAATTTGAATGGTATATAATGAGATGGTTGTTGTGTGTCGAACCATGTTGCTAGTTTACTTTTTGCGGGACTTTCTGTGGACCTGGGATGTTTTCTGTCCCTTTATAGGGTAGCGTCCCAGATGGGCACCCCCTCTGCTGGGGTCACGATGAAACCGGGGGTCGGGGGTCTAGACTTGCCAGTGTTTATTTCACTCGTCCAATATACGTGTTCCAGACGGTCTCAAGAAAAGCGGGCGGTCGGCTTCATACTTCCGGATCAATATGCGGCCATAAACAGGCTTCGCGGGAGCCTCGGGCATTCAGGCCCCAACTGTAGAAAATATTTCCTGGATGTCCGGGCTGGGGTTGCGCTTTCATGCTAACTTGACTGGTCTACCGTATCTGGGTCGCCTTGAGGGGCTTCCCGATCACAAGGATATCCCTCTTGCTGAGGCATCGAGCGGGAGGTATAGTTGGCTTTACGAGAACCTTCCTGTGTAAGTGCTGTCTCGGGCAGTGCTCCCCTCATTTTTGAGGGTTGTATTTGAGCTTGCCTATCCCGTGCGACGCGACTGGTGAGCACGCATGCTTGGGGAAACTCTAAAATCCAAATACTATGGTAAGTGCACGTTAAGCTTTGCGCACTTTTCTGAAATCCTGTATGGTAAGGGTTGCGCATTTTTTGATCTTGTTCCCTTTCTCTGAGTTGGTTAGACCCCGGAACCTTGGGCTCCACTCAACTAGTGTGTCACTGTCGACACACTCTGGAAGCATCGCTCCCCTCACCTTGAGGGTTGTATTGGAGCTTGCCTCTCCCATTTGACCCAATACTTCCGGGTATCTGCAAACAGATGCTTGGAAAAATATATATCCAAATACTATGGTAAGTGCACACGTAAGCTTTACACGCTTTTCTACAAATCCACATAAGTGGTAAGTGTGCACGTATGCTTTGCGCACTTTCTAAAATCCAAATAAGTGGTAAGTGTGCACGCTAGACTTTTCGCACTTTCTGAAATCACATAAGTGGTAAGTGTGCCACGTTATGCTTTGCCCACTTTTCTGAAATCCACATAAGTGGTAAGTGTGCACGTTATGCTTTGTCCACTTTTCTGAAATCCTGTATGGTAAGGGTTACGCGTTATTGACCTCGTTCCCTTTCTCTGAGTTGGTTTAGACCCCGGTACCTTGGGCTCCACTCAACTAGTGTGTCTCTATCGACACACTCTGGAAGCATCGCTCCCCTCACCATTGAGGGTTATTGTGAGTATGTTTCTTTCGAGCGTTAATCCTCTCTGGGGAGTTGGATTCCTCGCTCCATGGGCAGTCCTCGTGGTAATTTGAGCAGTGCTCCCCTTTTATCAAAAGGTTACCTGGAATGAGCAACATTATTACTCTGAATTCTGAGTTCTCCTCTCACATGAGAAGTTTGAGTTCTCTTTCTCCAGAGCACCTGGAACCAGCAGCATCAGGCGATTTAGGCCCTTCCTCTACCTCCCTGATGCGCTGAGTGTTTGGCTAGCTTGCAGTACGCTTACCCTTCTGATTTTACAATCACGCTGTAGGTCGAGCCCTCCTCTCGCTGAGAGCTGGGTTTGTGCGATCCCTCAAGCCAAGGTAAACTACGGCTAGCCGTTCCAGCATTGGAACATGCGGTAGGTCGAGCCCCCTTCTCGGATTGAGAACTAAGTGTGTTGCTCCCACAGCTAAGTAAATTATTGCTAGCTGGTCCAGCTTTGGAACATGCTGTAGGTCGAGCTTCCTCTCGATTGAGAGCTGGATGTTTGCTCCCTCAGCTACAGATTTACTGCTAGGTCACTCCAGCATCTATTAGGCGTAGTCAGATTGACTTGATGACTTCTCAAACATAGCGTTTTGGGATGGCACATTTTCCATCTATGGGCTGCTCTTTCAGAGTGCCACGAGAACATTTAGAACCGGTATTTTTAAGACAGTTATGGTAAGTGTGCAGTAAATCTTTTTTTTGCGCACTTTTTATAATCCACATAAGTGGTAAGTGTGCATGTTTTGCTTTGCCCACTTTTCTAAAATCCACTTACGTGGTAAGTGTGCACGTTATGCTTTGCCACTTTCTAAAATCCTGTACGGTAAGAGCTACGCGTAAAGCTTCATGCTCTTTCTGAGTGGTTTAAAACCCCGGTTCCGACCTTGGGCACCACTCCTCCTATGTATCCTCTGGATACCTACTTTCACAGGGTGTTGCTACCAGGGGTCTGTTGAGACAGTTCATTCAGCAATACAAGAGAAACATGCCGTTGAGGTAGCCCCTGTGTGCCACATGCGAACAGATCGTATGATATTAAAGGACTCTTGGTTGTATTCCCATAAAGGAATCTATTCCTGATTCCAAGCCTTGAGCTTTACCCCGGGCCCAGGAGTCTGGCCCTAGCAGGTAAGTATTTTTGGGGTATGTAGTCTAGGCTTTTGGCCGTAGGGAATAACGTCACTGACATCCGTCTAACGTCCCAGGGGCAACTCCATAGCAATATGGTAGAGTTGGTACATAGTGCACGCCATGGTTCTGGCTTGCACTCCCCAAAGCTTGGTGGCATGGGCATACCATTCCCCATAGCAACCCCTAGAGAATGCAGTTCGAAGTTCCCATGAAAGGAAACATCTCAGGTTAGTTATGTAACCATGGTTCCCTGAGTAGGGAACGAGACACTGCGTCCTCTAGGTTTCTTGCCATGCTGCGGACGCAAGCTTCAGACGAAGAAGTGAATGATGTGTGCTCTCGGCGCCTATTTTATAGTCGCACTGGTAGTGACGTCATAGGCTGTCGCCGGCCAACGTGTTGGAGTTTTGAATGTATGCTTCAGACAAGGGTCACGACGAGGAGTTCCCCATAGCGACCCCTAGAGGACGCAGTGTCTCATTCCCTACTCAGGGAACCATGGTTACATAAGTAACCTGAGACGTTTTAAAGAGGGAAATCATATTAGTTTGTTTTCCTTCAACATAATGTCAAATAGGTAAACAATGAAGTGAATTTCATACTTAAGTTTAAGTAGACATTAGCATTTTAGAAACATTTTGGTTGATCTTGAAATTACTCAGATGATAATTGGCACTTCTTATTTTTAATGGAATTTAGCAGTATCACCTGTAGCAGTATGTATTATAAATGATTATCTTATCATTATTTTTCAAGTCCTGCCATACATGTTTTTTTATTGTTCAATAAGCTTTCATTTATGTAATAGACTCTTTCTTTCTTTCCTTCTTTTCTTCTTTCCTTGTTATATTTTATCAAGTAAGACATTTTGTTTGATTGAACTACAGTAATAGGCTCATCATGTTTTGTGGGTACAAATTCAAACCTGCAGGGCTATAGAAAAGAACTACACATGTTTCCTGCCCTGTCTCTCTTTCACTTGTTTAATATTCCATCAGTTCAAGCGCTCAAAGTCAGTGGGCTAATATGAAACCACTCTGTTCTTATATAATGCAGGGGCTGCTGGAGTGTCCTCGACCTGAAAGCCTGGAATGAGAGGCCGTCCTCGCTCACTGGCTCTCCCTTGTGTGAAATGAAAGGTTGGTGTCTTTTCAAAGCTGACAGCTGTCACAGGCACAGGCTGAGGAAGGTTAACCGTCTCTTGTAAAGCGATCTGAGACTCCCAGTGCTCGCTGGGTGTGCTGCCTTACTGTGTATTTGAAATGCAAGTATATATGCTTGAGGTGGGGTGCAGCATATGATACCGCTGGAGGTAATAATAGATTTATAAAATATATGTGACCCTGGACCACAAACCCAGTGATAAGCAGTGGTGGAAAAAGTACTGAAAAAATATACTCACGTAAAAGTACCATACCTTCCAAAAAATGTAGTGTGAGTAGAGTAAAAGTACTTGTCCAAAAAACTACTTGAGTAAGAGTAAAAGAGTAGCCTATTTAAAAGTACTCATGAGTATTGAGTAGTGAGTACTGAGCTGTGGATTCTACCCCCTCATAATAAACGCTGTACACCGCAATTTATACATTTTAAAAATGTTGTGCATTCTGTAATTCACATTATCTTGACTGCTGCAGAACGCACACGAGACGAGAGAGGCAGCGCAGATCGCTCGTCTCATAAGTGAGTGGGAATTTACCGAACGTGGCACTTGCGGGAGTTATCACTGTATGCAATACCCGCAACCTCACACCAAATTTCAGGCCATGTAGATAGGCAAGCATATATACAAATCATTTAGTAAGCAGAAATCCGAAATGTACCTTAACATATTAAGTTAGAGGAAGATGCGACTGAATTGATAATTGAAGAATGCGCTTCCAGCAGCGATGATAAACAGTTGGCGGTTAAAGTTGTAAAGTTTTTATTCACATGATTTGACGAGAGTCAAGAGACCGATTACCCTCTCCCTATCCATCACGTTGATGGATAAAAATAAAATAAAAATAATCATGTAACGACCACAAACGGAGGAAAATAGCAGAGTAAAAGTACCGTACACAATTAACGATACATCACTTAAAATGTACTCAAGTAAAAGTACACAATTTTTAAACTACTCAAAAAAGTACAATTACTGATAAAAAACTACTTAATTACTGTAAGTATTTGTATTTGAGTATTTGTAATTCGTTACTTCACACCCCTGGTCATAAGGGTCAATTTTTCGAAATTGAAATGTATACATCACCTGAAAGCTGAATAAAAAGCTTTCCATTGATGCATGATTTGTTAGGATAGGACAATATTTAGCAGAGATTTGAAAATCTGGAATCTGAGGGTGCAAAACAAATCTAGATATTGAGAAAATCGCCTTTAAAGTTGTCTAAATGGAGTTCTTAGCAATGCTTATTACTAATCAAAAATTACGTTTTGTTTTATTTACGGTAGGAAATGTACAAAATACTTCATGGAACATGATCTTTACTTAATATCTAATGATTTTTGGCATAAAAGAAAAATCATTAAATTTGACCCATACACTGTAAAAAAAAAAATCCGTAAAATTTACGGTAAAAAAAAAACGGCAGCTGTGGTTACCGGAATTTTACCGTAAAAAAATACGGTAGCAACGTTTTAGGTTCCTACGTGCCCGGTAGCAACGTTTTAGGTTTTACGGTTTTAACTTAAATTTACAGTTAAATACAGTAATTCAAATTTGAAATGTAAAATGTTATTAGATACCAACTATTGAGCACGACATCTGTTTTGTACCTTGTAATACACTTATAGCCAACAAATGCAGGTGGTGATGAGAAAGTCGTATGATGAACCAAAGCCCATCACAAGTAGCTTTTAAATAATGACATATATTGAAGTTGCACAGTGTCATTCACACAAACAATAAACACCATCATGGTGGCACACATGATACTGAAATAATGTAATAAACATTAATTTAACAACATTAGGTATAACACTCAACCCTAATATACAAAACTAATAAGAAAAAAACTAAGAAGAAACATAGTTATTTCAACAAAAAACATCAAATTTGAAATGTAATGCAGGGAATTCTGGGAGTGTCAATTTTACGTTTTTTCACTGTAAATTATACGGTCTTTTTACACTTTCAAAAATGGTATACTACCGTAAAATTGCATGTAATGTCCAATTCAGTTTTTCACCGTATATAGTAGGGGTATTTACTGTTAACCATTTAACAGGTTTTTATTGAAGTATTTTTACAGTCTTTTACCTTTAAATTCACGGTCATTTTTTACAGTGTACAATGTATTTTTGGCTATTGCTACCAATACACCCGAGCGACTTACAGATGGTTTGTGGTAAAGGGTCGTCACATATAGAACCATACAAGATCCTTTAACAGAGCCTGAAATCAGAGCAATCAGAAACTAAAACCTGCTGTTGGCACGAAAGAGGTATCAAAGTCATTAATAAAATATTTTTTTTTTTCTTTGTGTTTTTGTTTTTTTTTTTTTCTTATTGTAGGGCCCACGGCATGACAATCGAGACAGTCATATTGTGAAAGAAATCCCACGGCAAGGTGATAGAGACCATTACTCTTAGGGTTTATTTTGCAAGAATGACTGACGACATCCATAATCCTGTTAGTGCCCAGCTGTGTACCAGAGTTTTTTATATTAATATTTATTATTTTGTAGCTTATATATTTTTGTTTTATTTTTATATAAAAAATATTTTGTATATTCTGTATAATTATTTCAATAAAATTACTTAATGATTTTTATTGGATGAGATTTTTTAAAATTTATTTTTTTCATTAATTTAATTTAAATTATTTTATTTCATAATTATTTTCATTGCATATTTACTGTTACTTATATTACATGTATATTATTTACATTTATTATTTTTGTAATTTATATTTGAATTTAATCATTTAAAGGTGCATCTACCGGTGCATCTACTTACCAAGGAAACGTGAAAACGATTAACCCAGTAACTTTGTTTTGGGAAGCCTTTTTCTGCAAGCGTCTGAAAAAACGAGCATGTCAGATTTCGCTCCCCTAGTGACGTCGCAAAGGGATCTCATTATAATATTACCGCCCTTAATCTGCACGTTTCCAGCCATGGCACCGTCATTTTGATTTCGCAAGCAAAAACGGTGTACCATCTCTAATGCCATGGCGAAAGTTTGAGAAAAACACGCTAACTGTTCTATCATTGGCTGCACAGACGAGCACAGAACACTATTTAGAGTCCCAGTCTCAGAGGAGACAAGATAGCAGTGGATTTATTGATTTATTTACTGTATATTGCTGCTGCCACACAGATCTAAAATAAACATGCGATTTATATCCCAGCTGTTACTCCGATGATTTTTGTAACGCGATGTGCGTTTTACGTTAAACTCGGTGTGGGACAGAGAACTTAAGCTGGGTCAAGCCAATGAACAATGCACTATACCACTAAGGGCTGATGTAAAAAATAATTGATATCTCGATATTGATCGAGTTCTCAATTTTTACAGAATGTATTGATTCTTAACTCCCAAGAACGATTAAGTGCGAGCTGTTTCCATTAAGGACAGGAACATGGAAGGGCAGGCTATCCATCTACTACTATTTTTTAACTGAAATAAGACATACCTGGTGTAGCAGGTGTGTTTCTCCCCCTTGCTTTGGTACCTTTTTAATATTCCAGATCTCTGAAACTCCATTCCTCAAAGAGTCTCAGATTCCAAATGCTGTCATTTTATTGCAGTATTCAAAAAGAATAACTAAATGTTGTTGGCGACTGTTTAATGTGGAAGTGACAGATGGCCATGGGTAGAGCCTTAGTTTAACGACGCACGAGGACGCGAAGTGAACTGATCATCTCCTCCACGTTAATACCAGTTTCAGCACAAAATAAACAACTAAACATTCAAAGGTAAGTTAAAAGAAAGAGTACAACAATCCGTATCCTGTCTCATGTAATCGCTCAATCAATGTTTCCGCCACAGCCGCGCAAAGACGTCAATATAACGGCTTGTAAACATTGTCATGTAACGTCACATTTACCTCAGTAAAACATAATCGGTGACCATAAACTCATTAGTCAGAAAAAATAACTGTGGAGAGGAGCATTTTGCTAAATATATGCACAATATAACATACATTATCATTTTTACTGTTCTTAAGTTTAATTTATGTTTGAATAAATCCAAGTTTTTATGACAGCCACCATTATGTTTATATAAAAAAAAACGAATTGAAGTAGAAATAATATTATGCAATTGTAAAAAACTTCAGTAAGATGTAATTTAAAAAATCGTCAATTTTACCTTTCAATGTTATAGGAAAGATAGTACCAACTGCATCTCATGTATATTATTAACGCATTAGTGGGGATTTTTTCCCGTGAGAAAATTTGCTCATTTAATGTAACATGGAGGACATCTAGCAGGCATTATAACTTAGAACCCCTCCGAATGTTGTGGAAACGTTCATTTTAGAGCTACAGTTAATCAGCCACTAAATTGTGAAACACTGATGGTACGGAAATAAATTAGATGCACACAGACTGAAGTAGTTTAAGTCTTTGGTCTTTTAATTGTGGTGATTTTTGCTCACATTTAACAAAAAACCACCAAATTCACTATCTCAACAAATTAGAAAAAAACATTTTTAGTGAATTGTGACCTTCTGGAAAGTATGTTCAATTACTTGTACTGGACTCAATACTGGTCAGGGGCACTGGGCCCTAAACTTTGCTTTACTTTACTGCTCAATTCGGCAGTGGCATGGAGGTGCCATCAGTTTGTGGCACTGCTGGTGGTAGGAAGCCAGTTCTTGACAGTGGCCTTTCAAATCATCGTGCATTTTTTGGTCTTCTTGTTTTCAATTTCCTCTTGACAATACTTTCAGGTCTGGTGAGTTTGCTGGCAGTCAAGCACACCAACACCATGGTCATTTAACCAACTTCTGGTGCTTTGGCAGGGGTGGGCAGGTGCCAAATCCTGCTGAAAAAATGAAATCAGCATCTTCAAAAAGCTGGTCACAGAAGGAAAGCATGAGTGCTCCAAAAAGTGTCTGGGTAAACAGGGTGAGCAGGTGAGTCTGTTGTTTTCAAAAAACGGCCAGTGATGGAACAACACCAGCAAGTGAAATTGCACCTCACATAGTCATCACACGAGTGTGGAACTTAAACATGGACTTCAAGCAACTTGGGTATGGATCCCACCCTCCTACGCAGACTCAGCAGGCACTTGGCTTTTCAAATGAAATACAAAACTTGGGCTCTCATTGAAAAAACGTGGACTTTGGAGACCAGAGGGGCAACAGTCCAGTTCTTCTTCAGGTAAGACGTCTCTGATGTTGTCTGGGGTTCAGGAGTGGCTTAACAAGAGGTATATGACAACTGTAGCCAAATTCCTTTGCACGTCTATGTGTGGTGGCTCTTGATACCTTGACCCCAACCTCAGTCCATTCCTTGTGAAGTTCAAAATCTTGAATGGATTTTGCTTGACAATTCTCATAATGCTGCGGTTCTCTCGGTTGGTTGTGCAACTTTTTCCTCCACACTTTTTCCTTCCACTCAACTATCTGTTAACATGCTTGGATACCGCTCCTCTGTGAACAGCCAGCTTTCTTTGGAGATGGAATGGTTTGGGGCTACCCTCCTTGTGAAGGGGTGTCAATGATTGCTTCTGGACAACTGTCAGATCAGCAGTCTTCCCCATGATTGGGTAGCCTAGTGAACCAAACTGAGAGAAAAATTTGAAGGCTCGGGAAACCTTTGCAGGTGTTTTGAGTTGAGTAGCTGATTGGCATGTCACCATATTCTAATTTGTTTGAGATAGTGAATTGGTGGGTTTTTGCTAAATGTGAGCCAAAATCATCACAATTAAAAAAAAAAGAACCAAAGGCTTAAACTACTTCAGTCTGTGTGCATTTTTATTTATTGTATACACGAGGTTTCACAATTTGAGTGAAGTAGTGAAAAAATGACTTTTCCGACGAAATTATAAATTATTGAGACTGCACCTGTATCCAAAATAATCTATATTAATCAAGCCGAATCGGTTTAATCGAATCGGAATCGCAAGATTGTGACCATGAGAAATCAAATAGGTCAATCGTGACAATTGTGTGTCAAAGAACCCAGCCCTAATATAGCACTATGCACGCATAACTATGTGACTCAACACCATGTCGTGTGATAATTATATTAGGTTATTTTATCATTTCATAGACCGGAGTCTGATAGGCCCCGCCCCCTTCGCTACTAATTAAAGTGTGCCAGTTGTGGCGGGGCCGGCGTCAGTTGCAGGTGCATGAAGTGTCCAACATCGCACACTTCGTTTCTTTCGCGTATTTAAGGGCATCATCCAGGTATTTAACGTGACATTTTATTTTTGGAGAATTTCAGTGTGAATTGCACTACCGGTCTACTTCATACGAAAAAAACACATAGTCAAATAGTGATGGTATGTGGTTGGGGGACACACGCTTTATTTTTTCTTTTTTTTGTTAGGTACTCAACAGTACGGTGGCCAAGTGGCTTTCTGTGTCCGGCTGTGCTTCGGATGTGTGGCGTCAGGAAACACCGTATACCAGTCAGACAGGGTTTAAACTAATATGGTTTAAAACTCATGATTTCAGCTCGATAAACATGATAATCAGAACCAAAACAGATGTTTTTTAGCAGGTACGAGCGGTAATGCACAGCTAATTTGGAAGAAGGGGTGGGAGCAGCAGCTCATTTGGAAGTTTTAAAGAAAAAGGGAACGAAAAAGCACAGGCGTGTTCTGCACTTACACTCCCAAAAATAGGCATTTTCAAAATTATATAATAAATGATCTGTGGGGTATTTTGAGCTGAAACTTCACAGACACATTCTGGGGACACCAGAGATGTATATTACATATTGTAAAAAGTGGCATAATATGTCTCCTTATTTATTTATTCTTATTTTATGAATTTTTATTTTTTATTTTCATGCAGCTTTTGGCTGCAATATTTTGTCCTCCTACCCCTTTTCTTTCACTCACTTTATTAGAAGTATGGTAAGGGATTTTTTACCAGATAGATTGCTGGCGAGTAGCATTGTTGGTGATCTTCGTTTGTCATTGAGCTGAATGATTTGGATTGGAGGGTTGAGATGATTTGGTTTTGGGCTTTTCCTCCAGCTCAGCTTAGCTTAGCCTGATCTGATTTAATTTAAGCTCTGATGTTGCAGAATAGAGTGGAGTGCAGGGCATCCCTGTAGGCATGTTTGTTAGGAGGACTGGAAAATCCTGTATGAGAAAGTGTCTCTGTCTTTATTTTATGTGTGCACATGTGACCTTTTACATCTCGAGCTAAATTCCTGTCTTGTGCTGTCTTAGTTTGATGGGTAGGCAGAATCACAGTGCATGTGTTATAGTTGTTTCTGGTTATGTTACATTTTGCAAGATAACATTTGTCTTCAAGCTGGACATGTGGTTATTGCAGTTGTGTGTTTGTAAGTCGCAGAACAAATACTTCTATTCAGTCATGGTTTTAAATAGACAAAATCCTTTCTTTCTTTCTTTCTTTCTTTCTTTCTTTCTTTCTTTCTTTCTTTCTTTCTTTCTTTCTTTCTTTCATGAAAGACTAACAAACTGGGCCTTTGTGGGAAATACCTCCCTCTTTCTCTTCATCTCGGACTCTCTCATGGCTATTATACAGATCCCCCTCTCATATGACCTTTGACCTCAGCTCCAGACACAGCCACACAGGAAGAAATAGTCAGGTGTTTCTCTGGCACACACAGGGGGCCAAAGTTTGGCTGGTTTAGATGGTTAAAATCATGTTTTTACTATTCATGATCAATCAGAAGTGTCTGTGTATAACAACTTTATATAATACAATTTTGTACAAAATTGTATTATTGTCCCTAAATTTGTTGCTATATTGATGGACTTGGGACTGCGTATGTTCTTGTATCACATGGTCAGAATGTAACTTTCCTGTGGCTTCAGAGTCATTAGTCACATGGCATTTACAGCTCAGGTGATTGGCTAAAAATAGTGGGAGAGTCATGCTCCAGCCAGGCAACTGCCATTGAGTTACATCTAACTACATTTTTTTACTGCTCGTTTTTACTTTTATTTATTGAATTGATTAGATGTGACAGGAAAGACACTTATAATGTATTAGAAGAGTTACGTTTCAAATAAATGCCGTTCTTTTAAACTTTCTATTCATCAAAAAAAATCTTGAAAAAAGATCAAAAGTACTCACATTGTCATAATAAGATATGTTCTGAGCCCCCAAATCCTCATATTAAAATGATTTCTGAAGGATCATGTGACACTGAAGACTAGATATTATTTATTCATATGATAGATTTTTTTAATTAAATAATACTTTAAAATATTTAAAGTATCACAAAAGGAAAAAGTGAAGGAAGATAAAGTAGAAGGAAAAATGAGGAATAACTATTGGTAAAAAAATATGATGTCTTTAAAGGAAATGTTTATTTGTATAACTGTATTAAATGTGCTTGAACTGAAAGACATGATAAAGTATAAAAAAATAAAATATATTAAAGTAGTGTTCATTTCACAATATTACTGTTTACTGTATTTTCAAACAAATAAATGCAGACTTGGTGAACAGAACCAACTCCAAACAACGGTAGTGTATATTGATTTTTTTTTACAAATAGATGTTTTTACATTGCAAAGACAGTGTAGATGAATAAACCGTAATAAATCTGTACACACATGTCTAGACCTCACATTATTAAATGGTTGCTTTTAGTAAACTAGGTAGCAGGCACATTTGAGTGCACATTTCACTGTTTTTATAGGCCACCCTTATGATTCTTTATTATTCTTCCTTTCAAATCTTTATTTATTTATTTTGTATCTGGATTTGGTTTCGGCAGCTGTCCCAGAGATCGACCGCCCCACTGGGAAAAGCCCCAACATGCTCTCTATGGTCAGCCCATCCTTGGTGCAGAGACATATGTAATGGGCAGTATCATTCACAAATGGCAGTGGTAGAACAGTCTTGGTCTTTGATTAAATGAAGAGGAGTTCAGCCGTGGCAATGTTATTGATCGCACAGAACTGATCGACTAATAGACAATCTGAGTCATGTCTTTGGGTCACTAAGTTGATGAGCCACAGGAGGTCAGTTAAGACAGGGGCAGCTCACTATGGAGACCGAGGGAGGTCTCTATGACAACCAGGAGGACCCTGTGTCCCCTAGCCATTGACCTTGGCATTTATGCTTAATAATATCGATCACGTGTAGGTACAGGCTTGAATAAACTAAGGATTTTTATCTGTTCCTGCATGAAGGAATAGTCATGATGCGTGGCATTCGTATGTGTGAGAGGGCATATTATTCAAGTTCTTATTCAGAATTTCTAGATGCTGCGGTGTCTGCAGGCAAACAGCAGAGATGCGCCTGAGGGGACATATGTGATTTAGGATTTGTGCCCACCGAGGTTCCCCCAGGCAAAGCAGACTCCAGCTGAACCCATCTGTGCAGAGAGAAACACGTTATCATGGTCCCTCAGGACGCTTCATTACTGCTTTTTCCTTCCCTCTGTGGCTTAGTTTCTTTTTCAGTCCGACATTAAATAATATCAAGGCCGATACGATACTTCTTAATGAGGATAGAATGGGTAGTTATAGCAATTTAACATTAAAAAGCTTATTTGTAAATATAAATATTCATTTTAAATGAGCCTTAAAAATTTTATATATACACTGCCATTCAAAAGTTTGGGATCAGTAAGATTTTTAAGTTTTTTAAAAGGTATTTTGCTACCCAGCTGCATTTATTTGATCAAAAATACAGAAAAAAAATTACAATTTAAATGAACTGTTTTCTATTTTAATATACTTCATATAAATTTTTCAGGATTCTTTGATGAAAAAAAGGTTAAAAAGAACAGCATTTATTCAAAATAGAATCATTTAACAATATGCTAACAATATACAGAATTCCTTATACAGATTCTAACAAAATGCTTTTTAGAAATTGAACACATCCTTGGTGAATGAAAATATTAATTTCTTTAAAAACAACAACAACAACAAATATTACTGACCCCAAACTTTTGAACAGTCAAGTATATATTGTTACAAAAGATTATCTAATGTTATTTTTAAGTACTAAATGCTATCGTTTTAATTGTATTCATCAAGATATTGAATAAAGTATCACAGATCTCCAAAAAATAATAAGCAGCAAACGTTTTTCAATAAATAAGCAAATTAGAATTATTTCTGAAGGATCATGGAACACTGAAGACTGGATTAATGATGCTAAAAATTCAGCTTTGCGTCACACAAATGAATTACATTTTTACATATATTCACATAGACAACAGTTATTTTAAACTGTAATAATATTTCACAACATTACAGTTTTTTCTGTATTTTTGATCAAATAAGTACAGCCTTGATGAGCACAAGAGACTACATTAAAAAGCATTCAAAATCTTACTGATACCCAAACGTTGTCTGAGTGGCATGGCAATATTTACATTTACATACATTTACATTTAGTCATTTAGCAGACGCTTTTATCCAAAGCGACTTACAATTGGGGGATACATAAAGCGATTCTTCTTAAAGAGGCAAACAGACACAAGAAGTGGTTGTAATACCAAGTTCTTAGACATTGTTCAAATAAGTACAAGCTAGAAAGAGATAGGATAAATAAGATGATGTTGATTTTTTTTATTTTTTATTTTATTTTTTTTTATGATGAAGTCAAGTAGCTTCAAAAGAGGTGAGTTTTCAGCTGTCGCTTGAAAATTGTCAGGGATTCAGCATTCCGGATAGGGGTGGGAAGATCGTTCCAGCAGCCAGGAGTGGTGAACGAGAATGTTCTGGAAAGTGATTTTGAGCCTCTCTGGTATGGTACCACGAGGCGTCGCTCACTAGCGGATCTCAGACTTCTGAAGGGGATGTAAATTCGTAGTAGTGAGTGGAAGTAGGCGGGTGCTGAGCCTGTGGCTGTTCTATATGCAAGCATCAATGTCTTGAACTTGATTCGGGCCGCAACCGGTAGCCAGTGCAAGGAGAATACAAGGAGTATTATATACATACCATTTATTTATTTATTTTTTAATACTGACACTATTGGATGAGAACAAAACTTTAACTAAATTGATCTAGATAATGATAATTATGTAACTGCAACATCAACACAATTATTGTACTGAATTTAACACTGAACTGACATGAGCTGAACAATGACACTTGCCTTCAGAACAGTTGCTTACAGCTGATATTGTATTTCTTTCATAATTGAAGAACTTATTTTAGTACTGTTAGTTTCTTGTTTATTTCTATGAAGCTGCTTTTAAACTAATTCTGTTGTATAAATTATTGCGGCTTAACTTGACCATGATTTTAAACAGTTGAAGCTTATGAATTTACTTTTAGGGCTGGGTATTGATACAGATCCCCTGATTCAATTCTATTCACAAGCCATTGATTTGATTCTGTTTTTGATTTGATTATTATTCATTTGTGTATATTTCAGGTATTATGCATCCATTCATAATCAATTCTGCTTATGTTTGAAGGAAATTATTTCTGTGGTAATGCTGTAAATTACACAGTTTCAGTCACAGCATTTCAGACTGATTCAAATCAGAAAGTCACATATTTACTATTCATTGAAAGAATGATTCATAAGAGTCATTTGTTTCAGGAATGGCCTATACTAGTCATGCTGTATGGATTTTCACTGAAATGAACATGATCATTTCAGGTTTAAAGGGTTAGTTGACCCAAAAATTATATTTCTGTTATTAATTACTCACCCTTGTGTCATTCCAAACATGTAAGGCATGAATACTTTTAATAATTTTCTTTGCACACAAAAAATATTCTTGTGATGTCACATGGAATATTTTACCGATATCCTTGCTACGTTTCTGGACCTGGGAACATTTCAGTTGTGTTGCTGTCTATGGAGGGTCTGAGAGCTCTCGGATTTAATTTAAAATATTTTAAATTTGTGTTCCGAAGATAAACGAAGATCTTACGGGTTTGGAACGACATGAGGGTGAGTAATCAATGACAGAATTTTAATTTTTGGGTGATTTATCCCTTTAAGATTCACTTATTCACTGTACTCTCGTCTGAGTTTAAGCCCCGTCAACGAGAGACCCGTTTAGCTTGCATAGCGCATATATTTTAAGTATCGTATACGGCGTTTTCGTCCACACGGACCCGCGTTTTAAGGAGTGAAACTGATATTTTTGTTTAACAGAGTGGGATAAATCTGAAAACGCCACCCTTTAGCTTTTTCATGTGGACAGCGGAAGCCGTATATTTTTCTGAAACGCTGACGTCTCAGCCCACGGCTCGCCCCTACACTCTTAAAAATAAAGGTGCTTCACGATGCCATAGAAGAACCTTTTTGTCTAAATGGTTCCATAAAGAACCTTTAACATCTGAAGAACCTTTTTGTTTGACAAAAGGTTCTTTGTGGCGAAAGAATGTTCTTCAGATTACAAAAAGGTAAGATTGAGATGGTTCTTTAAAGAACCTTTGACTGAATGGTTCTTTGTGGAACTAAAAATGGTTCTTCTATGGCATCGCTTGAAGAACCTTTTGAAGCACCTTTATTTTTAAGCGTGTAGTCAGACACAGCTAACGCACGTACCCCGCAACAAAAACATGAACAAACACTGAATGATTGTCTTTTTATTAACTAACATTAACACATATTGAATAAATGTATTGTTCCATGTTTGTTTGTATACCGATCACAAGGTTTATGCGCATATTCCCATCTTCTTCTCTGTTTTAAGTGTATCTCTGTGGCAGAATTACAGCGCCACATACTGGTCTGCATGTATACTACATCGTTTTGTGTCGTTTTTGTGGTTTCGTGTGGACGCAGATATTTCTTGAGACAAGGGGGAAAAAAAAGATCGGATTGGGAAAGCTCTGACTTGGTGTGGACGTAGCCTTAGTATTAATTTTTGATAGGGATGAAACAATTCACTCAACTCACGATTCGATTCGATTCACGATTTTTACTTTATTTTTTTTACAAAATGAGATTTAAACAAATTATAAATTAAATGTGTCCTTTTTGTCCAAGCAATAATAAATGCTGCACATTTCTTTGTGAAATCGAAATATAATACTTTAATAATATACTAATATAGCACTTGCAAATTTTGCTTGCTTATTTTGTTGGTTTTGCTTTGGATAAAAGTGTCTGCTAATAAATAACAAAAATGTAAATATAATGTAAATGTAAATAACAAAACTAAATTGAAAATTTAAAGCAAACCCCAAATCAAATAAATAAGTAACACATATAAACAAAATAAGGCTTTGTCTGTGCTCTTTCCATTTAAAATTAAGAGGCAACCACTGCATTTTAATCATGATCCAAACAAAGATGCTGCATACATTCAACATGAGCAGTTTTTAATCTAAATTAGATTGTATAATTTCTAAATCTGAAGCAAAAACAGAATGGTCTGACTTTTTGGGAAACTAAATATACACAATATCTGCATGGAAACAAAACGAGCTGAAGAGACTCAGATTCACTCTCTGGCAGCAGGTGGCGCTTAAAGCGTTTTCCTTGGTTTCCGCTGTAAACAAAGTAGGGCTGCACTTATGAACTTTAATATGCATTATACAGAGGCAAGATGAAAAGAAAAAATGCCATCTAAACTTTTCTAAAGACAGTAATTTCCCCTCAGACATACATTCATATAAGCTCTTACCCTTAATTGAATCGCGATTTGTTGAGCATCTCAACCGATTTGAATAGTCACATATTTTAATCGATTTTCAACCGGCTCGCGGTTAATCGTTACATCCCTAATTGATACACAATCTTTTTGTTTTACGTTCAATATGGACGGCAAATTTGCATTTATAACTAAGTTATATTTATTTTGCTGAGGATTAAGATTAACATGGCAGCATAAATCAGTCAGTATTTGAGAAGTTTTGATCCTTCAGATTGATCCATCCATCCTACTGTCTCTAATTATACTTTCACGTTCCTCATCTGTTGCTTTCTTGTGCAGCTCAGTGCTACAGGTTTCTTCTTCCTCTCGAAAGTTCCCTCTGTGTTTTCCCTTCTCTCGTCATCGCGTATCAGATTTCCTCTGTATGTTCCTGAGGAAACCCTTGTTCCGATAACATTATTTTTTTATATTTCTCTTTGGAGCCTATCCAACATAACACACGCGCACACACCCATGTTCACTCTCCTGTAAGGTGTTCTGTGTGATTCTCTATCAGCATCTGCCCCCGGGCCTTTCATTTTCAAACCATCAATCAACATTGGTTTCTGGTCCATCCGAAAGATAGATTCCTGGTGTGGGCTTTAAAAGGAAATAATGTAATAATAATTCATGCGGTTTCCAACCCTAGAGCCTCTCATTAAACGTTACACAGCACAATGGGGAGACAGCCCCATATTAAATGTTCTCCTCACTAAACACAGATGTCTCGCATAATGATATTTGAGAAATTGAGGAAATTTGAGATGAAGCGTCCCTGATTTCAAACTGCATGTCCAATATACTTACTAGGCGAAATTTGGAAACACTGATTGCTGTTTTGTAAAGCTCTGTATTTTTAGAAAAAACCCCTTTATGGATTTGGTCCACAGTTAGCATTTAATATCAAAGTGATGGGAAAACGAGATAACTTACTGGGGTAATGATTCATTAGGGAATGTTGTGTCCAAATATATGCTTTTTTGGGGTCGGGCTGACATCACTTAGGCAGCGGTTTATTTGTTTTGTAAGTAATAGGTATTAGCAAACTCACATTTAAATCCTTGTGGTACAAAATGGCCACTTTCTGTGATTCCCTTATACCTTGCTCTTGGCAAATCGTAAGATTTTTAGAAGCGAACCAGATTTCATTTGCGTTCTTCTTTTTATTACCTTTAAGCTTATACTTGCAGCATCGCTGCTTTTGTCACAATTATAGACTAAAGCTTACACTTTTTCTATATGTCCCCCTGTTTAAAAGTTTGGAATAATTACGATTTTTAAATGTTTTTTGAAAGGAGTGTTTTATGCTCACCAAGGCTGCATTTTTTTTGATACAGCAAACCATGAATAATTAACAATTAAAACACTATTTTTGTTTTAAAATTATTATGTAATTTATTCCTGGGATGACAAAGTTGAATTTTCTGCAGCTATAACTCCAGTCTTCATTGCCACTTGATCCTTCAGAAATCATTCTAAATCTACTGATTTGGTGCTCAAAACATTTCTTATTATTAACAATAAAACAGTTGTGCTGCTCAGTACTCTTGTGATACATTTTTTCAAGATTCTTTGAATAAAACATTCAAAAGTACAACATTGACTTGGAATAGACATGTTTCGTTACATTATAAATGTCTGCTTTTGCTTTTGATCAATTTAATACAGTATTAATTTTACTTTAGACCCCGGGGTTATACACTGAACAAAATTATAACGCAACACTTTTGTTTTTGCCCCCCATTTTTTATGAGCTGAACTCAAAGATCTAAGACTTTTTCTATGTACACAAAAAGCCTATTTCTCTCAAATATTGTTCACAAATCTGTCTAAATTTGTTAGTGAGCACTTCTCCTTTGCAGAGATAATCCATCCACCTAACAGGTGTGGAATATCAAGATTCTGATTAGACAGCATGATTATTGCACAGTGTGCCTTAGGCTGGCCACAATAAACGGCCACTCTAAAATGTGCAGTTTTACTGTATTGGGGGTCCGAAAACCAGTCAGTATCTGTTGTGACCACCATTTGCCTCACGCAGTGCAACATCTCCTTCGCATAGAGTTGATCAGTTTGTTGATTGTGGCCTGTGGAATGTTGTTCCGTTCCTTTTCAATGGCTGTGCGAAGTTGCTGGAAATTGGCAGGAACTGGAACACGCTGTCTTATACGCCGATCCAGAGCATCCCAAAAATACTCAATGGGTGACATGTCCGGTGAGTAAGCTGGCCATGCAAGAACTGGGATGTTTTCAGCTTCCAGGAATTGTGTACAGATCCTTGCAACATGGGGCCGTGCATTATCATACTGCAAAATGAATTTATGGTCGTGGATGAATGGCACAACAATGGGCTTCAGGATCTCGTCACGGTACCTCTGTACATTCAAAATGCCATCAATAAAATGCACCTGTTTGTTGTCCATAACATACGCCTGCCCATACAATAACCCCACCGCAACCATGGGCCACTCGATCCACAACGCTGACATCAGCAAACCGCTCACCCACACGACGCCATACACTCTGTCTGCCATCAGCCCTGTACAGTGAAAACCGGGATTCAACCGTGAAGAGAACACCTCTCCAAAGTACAGTGATCATTTGCCCACTCAAGTCGGTTACGAAAGACGAACTGCAGTCAGGTCGAGACCCACGATGAGGATGACGAGCATGCAGATGAACTTCCCTGAGACGGTTTCTGACAGTTCGTGCAGACATTCTTTGGTTATGCAAACCGATTGTTGCAGCAGCTGTCCGGGTAGCTGGTCTCAGACGATCTTGGAGGTGAAGATGCTGGATGTGGAGGTCCTGGGCTGGTGTGGTTACAAGTGGTCTGCTGTTGTGAGGCCGGTTGGATGTTTTGCCAAATTCTCTGAAACGCCTTTGGGGGCGTTTTATGGTAGAGAAATGAACATTCAATGCACGGGCAACAGCTCTGGTGGACATTCCTGCAGTCAGCATGCCAATTGCACGCTCCCTCAAAACTTGCAACATTTGTGGCATTGTGCTGTTTGATAAAACTGCACATTTTAGAGTGGCCTTTTATTGTGGCCAGCCTAAGGCACACCTGTGCAATAATCATGCTGTCTAATCAGCATCTTGATATGCCACACCTGTGAGGTGGATGGATTTCTCGGCAAAGGAGAAGTGGCTCACTAACACCGATTTAGACCGATTTGTGAACAATATTTGAGAGAAATAGGCCTTTTGTGTACATAGGAAAAATCTTAGATCTTTGAGTTCAGCTCATGAAAAATGGGGGCAAAAACAAAAGTGTTGCGTTTATAATTTTGTTCAGTGTATATCATGAAACATCCTATAATTACAGTCTCAACCTACAGTAAGTGGAAACTATTACATAACCTCAAGAAAAAGGAGTGAAGGAAAAATTGTGCCAGATTTGAAAGCACGTTATCTGACATCTCAATGAGCATTACTTCACACAGGAAAGTGAGTCTGTAATAGAAACATCAAACGAAGTGAACTTCCGTGAACTCCAGTGCCCCAGCAGGCTCTCCGTTTTTGGTAATAAAAATGGATTCATAAGCTGCGTGCCCTGCAGAATCCCTGTATGATGTGCTTAGAGCTGCGAGTCATCCATTGCGAGATGAGTCTGTGAATGCAAACCACAGCGATTTGCAGCCTATTCTACCACTTTTTGCAAGCAGCAGACAAACTGAGATTTCTTACTGAGATGTTAAAGAATGTTCAAAAGGTGTTCGAAGGATGTGAGTTACAGAGGAGCCATCAGTGCAAGAACACCAGTACTTCTAAATTGGGTAGGTAGTCTAAGAAACGCTTCCATGAAGATCTTGCATTTCCAAGAAATCCAATCAGGAGTTCTTATCAGCTCTTTTAGGGGGTTAAGAGAGCAAGAGACTAGACCCCTGAGACAGACACTAACAACATCACCATGTCTGAGATTACCTCCCAATCCTAAATACCTGAATTTTACACTAAAGACCTCCAGCACTCGGGCTCAAAGCATTATAGACAAACCGTGATGATCTATACAAACACAATCTTCTCTCCGTAATACTGTAAAGTCTATGCATTACATCTTTTGCAGTGCTCTTGAATTTCCCTCAAACTTCATCAGTATTCCTGCCAGTTTCCTCCCCGCTGCTCTGCCATTCATTTCCCCCCACGTCCACAGTTGCCACTCACAGTCATTTATCTGCCTTAGCCAGGGTTGGATAATATGTTCTTGTGTAGTCCCAACAGGGCTTCGGTGCCATGCAGGATTACCCAGGTGTGCCGGGCTGCTGGCAGAGAGCCATGCAAGCAAAGAGGAGTCTAAACAATCCAGAGAGCTGATGAAAAAGACCTGTCACAGCAGGAAATATGAGCTCTCCGCATGCAGGCACTGGAAAGCTAGACTGAGCGGTCTACCACACACATGCAAGCACGAGGGATTTCTATCAATTACAGCTTGTCACAAGCCGATCTCGTAATTTGCATTACAGTAACATTTGCCTAACGATATATTCAAACAGACATGCAGGGAATGCGGCCTCCCCGCATATACTTCTCATTTGCAGACTCTATCTCATATAAACAAACATAAAAAGAGTGGAGTCCGGGGCTAGTTGTCACACTTTTTTTTACTCAAGTGAAAATTTGTAAGAGTAGGTTTATTTTTGAATGTCAGTTTCTGTATAAACACATACCTTAAAGTCTTGGCTACAGAAAAAGCTATTGAATGTTTTCATATTCTTGTCTCAAAAGTATCCGTCATTTGTTACAGCATTTATTAATATTGTTAATGTTAAATGCAACTGTTCATATATATATAATATAAATATATATATATATATATCACCACACACACACACACTTGAATTTTAGTTGCATCAAAGAATAAATACATTTATTATTTTTTACAATTATTTTATTGTTTTTCTTTTTTTTGTTGAAAAAAGTTAAAATTTATTTAAAAAAAAAATTCATACATGCAATTGGACCTTTCACCCAAATAGCCCTTGTGACAACTACCCCCAGTCTCTTTTACATATATCTTAGCACGCTATGCTTTCCTTACAGGGGCTGTATCAATGTTGAATATTATGCAGGGTTTTGACTGCTTTATCATCGCTGATTAATTGTGTTTTTGATCACTTTTGTTGTAGTTGGTATGCTAAAATGCACCATCTCGTCAACCTTCAGACGGCACATATCAATATGCTCCTTGCACGTTGCTTTTGTGTTAATGTCAAGCAGGCTGCAGACATCCATGATCAATAGGGAAATCAATATCTAAATGCTGCGCTAACCATTAGGTAGCCAGAGATGTTTGTAATGTTGTTGATGATCCAATACTTGTTTTTCTGTCATACATTTGCTAGCAGGCAATTAACGCTTCCAACACGATTCCAATAATCATCAATAAAAAAAGATAAAGAGAGAAAAATATCTCTAAAAACCTTAGCACTTGAGTTGTATTTCCAGCATTTTCACTGTAGCTACTGTGCATCAGCAGTGTTTCTCCTCTCTCCTCTAATAACTGGAGCATCTAGAGCATGTAGTATGCTGATGAATAGCTGTAATGAATGAAGAGAAAAAGGCTAATAGTGCAGTAAGGCCTCTGTATTGATCTAAGTCCAGGGTAGATAGAAAGCATGTATTGGGATGCATCTTTGTGGCCTATTAATGAGAAAGAGGCAGGGGAAGGTAAAGTGTGTGCATTTTTATTTTCGGTTAAGAGATGCAGAGAAACATTATGTGATGCAGGATGATGACACATAGACAAATCTAACGGTTTAGATTGTGATTTAGATAAATCATTTCAGCTTGGCTTATGAATATTAATTATATGGCTTCAGGTAATTAATATTCAATTGGACAAGTAATCCTATGCTAAAAAAATGGTGTAGAAATTTTTTTTCGCTCAGAAATAGTAAATTGTCACAAACAATTCAAATTGTGAAGTAAAAAATTGGAATAGTATTTTCTTGTAAAACACCCCAATAATTGTTGCCTTTTTTACAGTGTGCCTGATTTGCTGGTAGTAATGTTTATGGTAGTAATAGTCATGCAAGACATTATGGTAGAAATAGCAATAGAAATAGAAATAACAGAAATTGCCACTGTTTGGAAAAGGCTTCTGTTTGGTCTTAAAGGGATAGTTCACCCAAAAATGAAAATTCTGTCATTAATTACTCACCCTCATGTCGTTCCAAACCCGTAAGACCTCCGTTCATCTTCGGAACACAAATTCCGCCTTTTTGATTGACAGTATGTATTCACGTCAAGGTCTAGAAAGTACAGACATCAGTAAAATAATCCATGTGACATCAGGGATTCAACCGTAATTTTACGTAGCTACGAGAATACTTTTTGTGCGCAAAGAAAAAAAACCGACTTTATTCCGCACCCTCTCCTCCTCTCACACTGTATCCGCCATTTTGGAGAGTATCACATACGTAAACCACGTATGCTGTTCTGTTTCAGCTGCCCCATGCAGATACCCCTTACGAAAAAGAAGTTTATTCAAGTGTGCTATTAGTATTTCTTTTAAACTAAAAATAGGAAAGTATACTTTGTCTACTTTTTATGTACTTCTCAGAAATGGGCTTTGTGCACTTCTCAGAAATATACTTAAAATTACATTTAAGTATACTTGACTTATACTTAGAAAAAGTTTAAATATATTTTAGCTATAATTGTGCTCCTAGAATCTGTGTTTTCATTGTTATACGGTAGGGGGCACTAGTACACATCTTCTGTACAGAATTTCCAAAAAACACAAGTGAAGAAGAAACCGAAACCACAGATGCTTCCACATGTAATCTAACACGATAATTAGACATAAAACAGCATCAAAACTTTGTAAAGTTGATGTAATGTCGACCAATTAAGAGGTAATAATGACTGTCAAGCTTTTGGGTGTTGATCAACTTTATCTACGTTTTGATTATCATTCTGAATCCAATTCATAGTCTTTTTTCAGCTTTTTGTTCAAAATGTTGTTTATTTCTTTATTTTTTATTTATGAAACTTATCCACATTCAAGTGTTTAAAAAGAATGCGTGAAGCTAGAATAAAATGTTTTTGTTTACAAGCAGATACCCTGTTCTTTTGATGTTTTGTATGTTCAGATATTCATGTAACAAAATATATACAAATTAATACCTAAATAGGGACATAGTAGTATACTTAAAGTATGATGTAAAGTTCACTTAAAGAAAACTTACGAGTATACTTGCAGTATAAAACTACTAAACTAGTAGTTTACTGAGACTATACTTCAAAGTGTACTAAAAATGCTACTACAAGTATTTAATTAGTAAACTATCAGTATACCTATAATTTCACTTTTAGTATAGTTGCAGTACAAACTAAACATTTTGATGTAAACTAGTTGTGTACTCAAAGTTTACTACTGTTATTCTTAAAGTATACTTAAAAGTATACTTTTATATACTAGAAAGTGGGCCAATTTAGTCCCAAGGAGTATTGAAATAGTACACTTACAAGTATACTACTAGTACACTGATATTTGTATACATATTACATAAAGTATACTTAAAAATATACTTGAACTTTACTTAAGTATACTTACTAAAATAAACTTGAAGTATACTACTTTTTGGTAAGGGACGTTCAGATCAAAGCGCAAACAACGTAGAAAACAGCTACACTTTTGTCCTTACTAATGGCAAGCAAAATAACATTTTATTATTATTTATCAAAAAATAATTAGTGCGAACTTAGAAATGTCTAAAAGGAGATCATGTTTGTAGCATCTCTATGTGTTTCGTCCAACACCAAACCAGATTTGAAATGTATGCTAGTCTAAGCTGGTCTTCTCAGCAGGCACTTGCATATATATATTATAAAAGTTCTAAGAATACGCACATACACACTGACATTAATAAAGGAGTGAAACCAAATCAGTGAGAAACACTTCATCATCATGTGCCTAATCAGCTACTAATAGCCACTATTATATAGTTGGTCCAGACCCCATGTTAGCTTGGCACCTAGACTCAGCATGTCTGAATATAGTATTAGCTTTAGCTCGCCATATTCCGACCCCATCAACCAACGTCTCACATTCTCCTTCCTCTCATTCTATTCCTCTGTGAAATCTTGTCCAGCACACAGAATTAACATGCTGTAATATTCAAAGTATATCCATTTATAAGATTAAACACTTTAATCTATTAAGCTTGATTATAGCTGCAGAAACTCAGGGACAGGAAGAGAGAGGGAGAGAAAGTCAGCACAGGAAAAAACATTGCAGTCATAGGTCAAAAATATCTTTTAGCTTCTTGGAAATATTGCTTATTCATTTAGCTGTGGCACATACAGAAATAATAAGATGTTTTACTTTTAGCCTCTCCAAAGACTTTTCAGGGTGTTTGTTTTATTTACTTTGCTCATAAATGAGTCTTACTAATTTGGCGCTCACAGTGCAATTATAAATAAATCTGGAAACTACATGCATAAGAAACATAAACCAATCCTCTTTAGCACACTGGCTTACTTTCTCTGTATTTATTGTATTTTATGTGGGTTTTTATATTAAAAAGTACACTGCTCTTTATTGACATATGTAGTTGAACCAAAATTACAAGTTGCTTGCAAAGGAAATTTTTTTTATTGGTTGTTCATAAGTTAATTGGAATGCTAGCAAAATGTTCTTAGAGGGTAGCCAGACCATGTTTACAGACATAAGCCTGAAATTTGCTGCCAAATCGAACCTGAAATCTACAGTCATTATTGTAGGCTTACCGTAATGACATACACATGCGGGTTTGTGCACAATATTTTTATGTAATCCTTAATTATTTTAAACTTCAAATTTAGCTAGCATTCCTCTGTAGTGTACTGTTAAGTATTTAAGATCTGTTGTGTCTTCCTATATTTCTTATTTGACGTCTGTTCAGTGTCAACATTGGGTTCTGTAAATGGATCATTTCATGTCGCTGCTCATAAATTGACCTGCTTGTTGGATTATGCCTCCATCTGAAGGGTGAAATGTGTTGAGGAGGTTCAGCTCCTGACCTCTTTTGATCTGGCCGAGAAGGCCATAGTTACTGTTCCACAAAAGCCTGAGGGAATCGATAGCAATAGGTCTTTTAGAACATTACAGCTGTCTAGGGATCAGACTGAGACATGTTCCTATTCATCTTGATCTGATAGCCGATCACAGTCTATTTCCCTTCAGCACTCAGGGCTTCAGACTTGAATTTTCTGGCTTTATCTGCATGTCAGTTGAGTTTAGTAAAGGGCAAGTGGAGATGTGTAATGATGTTTGATTTGGGATAGTGTTTCTATATATATCTTTCCCTAACACTTCTAACACTGCATTCAAACAGACATATTGGAATATAAGCAAGTGTTTACACAAGGAGTCTTGTTCAAAGATTGTACTGTCTTTGAACAGCAGATGGAGCCCCACAAACTGAAGGTTTAAGGTATAAGAACTTCTTATCCAGCTCTTCTGGAGAAATTCATTTCAGGTGATGCTTGAAAGGGCTGTCAGGAAATTGATTAATAGCTTAACACATTCAGTTAATTTTCATGAGGATTCTTTAAAAAACAGACATTTATTACACTGTTTGTAGCCTGTGATATTTTGTTAATGCCTTTGAATGAGAGCTCACCAAGGCTGCATTTATTTGATCAAAAATACAAATAAATATTGTGAAATATTATTACAATGCAAGATAATCGTTTTTTTTTTAAATATAGTTTAAAATGTAATTTAGTCCTGTGATGTTCTTATTGTCAATGTTTAAAACATTTGTGCTGCTTAAAACTTATCAATTTATTGCATCCTTTCTGAATAAAAGTATAAATATTAAAAAAGAGAGCCCTAGAGAATTTAAATAAAATCCCCAATGCATTTTCTAAAGTATTAGATGAGGAAATGTGGTAATGAGCTCATTTCTAGGTGACATCACCAGTCACATGACATGAAGACATGAAGTCAGTATATGATTTCACCAGGCCTTGAAGGCATGACTAACCAAGTTTGTGTCACCTATCTGTACTAGTTCTTGTCATTTGTTTCCCATTTCAGTAACAAAATGGTTTGCTAATTTGGATGACAAAAATGCTGACAGAGTTAATAGATAAGATTTTCTACTGAGGATTATAATGCTTTCTGTAATGATGACACTATCCATCAATTTGTATGGTAATCAGCTTGTTTTTTAGAGTAAAGCTCTTTAAATACACATGACACATCGGCAGGCTGGTCAGAGAAACGTGCAGAAACTATAAACTGTAGACGGCAAGTCTCACAAAGGCTCTTAATATTTGTGACATCACCGGGTTTTCCAGAAGGCGAAAGTAGATTAGTTTCCACCCCTCAACTTCACCTATTCACCTGTAGTGCACTCTGGGAGCACCAGAATTCGTTTTAGATATGCTGATGCTAAAACGCTTCCTGGAAGTCAGTAATGACATCATGGTTTTCCGGACTGAGCTGAATGACATCATTTTTAGTGTGACCTCA
This sequence comes from Sinocyclocheilus anophthalmus, assembly GCA_018155175.1. Lineage (NCBI taxonomy): Eukaryota > Metazoa > Chordata > Actinopteri > Cypriniformes > Cyprinidae > Sinocyclocheilus > Sinocyclocheilus anophthalmus. Next base: position 69,145 of record JADLZN010009770.1, read on the forward strand.
ACTGGGTAACCTAAATTCACACTCACAGATGAGAATAATTCTATTGAGCGATAGCGTGCTGATACAGTGTCTTCAATGATTCATACGAGCATAAAAAGATTGAGCACATCTGTAATCCTGAGATCTTCGAGATGGTTTTTAAAGGTTAATAGGTGTAATTCACAGCATTGTAGCTGAGTTATTCATGAAAGCTGCTGTTCTGAGGATTTGCCGTGTGAAGAATGTAACTGAATTGTGCTTTTTATTTATTGCAAGTTACATTTGAAGCAGTTGGTAGGGGAAAAGTTCAAAATATTGATTTCAGAATGTTACAGGATTTGATTTATAAGTGAAATGATAAAGGTTTAAATTAGACTCCCACATTTTCAATCTGAGCTCTATTGAAAAAGGGTTTCAGCCTTGACAATAATAAGAAGAAATATTTCTTAAGCAGCAAATCAGCATATTAGAATGATTTCTGAAAGATCACGTAACACTGAAGACTGGAGTAATGATGCTGAAAATTCGGCTTTGCTATTACACAGGACATTACATTTTAAGTTATATAAAAATAGAAAACAGTTATTTTAGTAATAATATTTCACAATACCACTGTTTTGTATGTTGGATTAAATGCAGGCTCGAAGAGCATAACTTACTGTTATGCATAATAAAAACCAGAAAGACCATATACGCTTGAATGACAGTGCATATTAAAAGAAATAAAATCAGTTACTTTACATTTTTCTGTGGCAGAAACAGGCTTCCGATGTTAGGACCTTATTGTGTATATGCCAGTCTTTTCTCTCCAATCACTGACCATTCTATCAAACTAATAAATACTTTATTCCATCCCCTCTTTAGGCTCATCACAAATGTAGTTTTAATCCTAGTTGAGATGAAATAGAGAGAGAAATCTGTCAGTTTAATCTGTATTCCTCTCTCCATCCTCAGGCTCATCACTGACTGGCGATTGAGCCGAGAGATCCAGGGGCAGCCTCCGTCTGTCTGAGAGTGGCAGGGATGAGATGGTTTTTGCCATATCAAGGAGCTTTACCTATTGAGTGAATCCTCAGTCAGCCATGCTAAGAAAGGGAATGACAGCCCCAACAGGTGTGACAAAATCCCATGTGTGATTGTACTGTAAAATATATTTAGAAATGTCTCAAGTGACTTGCACAAAAAAAGAACCAGAATCCATGAGCCGCTCGATATTTCAACTACTGTGATCATGTTACAATTTAATGCCAAAATTGAGCCTTTTTAGTGTTTTTTTTTTATTTTGCCTGAAAGTAAATAACGGTCATCAATTTTATCAGTAATGTATAATATGATTTGATTTGTGTTTGTGACTTTCTGTTCTTTCTCTATTTGTTTCTCTAGTGTATGCACACAGAGGCAATCAGAGAGAGCACATTCACTTTGAAATATCGAGTAACTTTCCTTTTGGTTTCTGTCTTTGTACCAGCCATTTTGCAGGATGCCATTATGACTGGATACATAGATGGATTGATTTTAATAACTCAGCTACTTAGCAGTGGATTGAAATGTAGCCACTGGCCCTCATAAAGGCAATGCATCAAACAGACAAGCCTATCACAGGCTACACTTGAGATCCGTCCAGTGTGATTAATTGTAATTAATTGTTTTACTTAGTGAAGTGTTGTGTGCCGACTCATTTATCTTACTTACTGCAAATTACATTGCTCAAGTTTGCGACCGACAGAACTATGGCTGCTTTTACTTTTTCTAACTGACCGATTTTGTAACTGTTTCTTAAATGGGACAGCATCTAGTAGCATTTAATACTGTTTTGTTTCAGATCATTGCATTGTTTTTATTTTATGTGAAAACATAATCGAGATTTATAGTGATAACAAATAACTACATGAGATAATGGGACATTATAACCATCAATTAGCCCTTTGTCTTTTTCATGCATTCAGAGTCAAGTAAGTTGATATATTTATGGTCATTTTTAAGGGTCATCATCTCTGTTAAACAACTAGCTTGTTATTTTATGTAAAATTTTAATTCTGTTCAAATAATTGCATCATTTCAAGGTCCTCAAACTGTGCCTCCAAACCAGAACAACCTCCTCAATGCTTAAACCATAAAGTTTTATATCTTTTTTTATATACACTTTGCTCATCAGCATTCAGAACCACACAATACCAACAGCTGCTGCAATCAAAGATATATTATAGCCTGTAATAAAACTTGAAAATGGCAGATTAAGTGGTATTTTATACAGCCTCATTAATTTGAAAAAGGTCAGCGGGAAATTTATTTATTTGAAGAAATATGAGGAGACACGTTTTATTAGTGACAAAGGTGGTAGGGAGCAACAGTAACTGGCATTTGTGCTTGTCTGACATGCATCATGTTGAGTGAGTCGAGAGCACATTTTATTGGTTTCTGTCGCTGGTCTTCACGCCCTGTACCGCCGGTTTGTGCAGTATCCGGTGAATGAAAGGTGACCATTAAACCTTCAGCAGAAAGTCCGTGTGTGTCATTGCTGATAGTGAAATTATGTGCAATGGTTCTGTGTTTGAGAAAAGCCTAGTTCCTTTCTTAGTGACATTAACTGAATGACTTTCCACAGTAATTCTTTGAAAGTGTCATAATTGCACCATTCAAAGATGTTTTTATACCAAAAATATTGTTTAAAAATTAGTTGACAGCAAGCCATGTTTAATACAATTTTTAGTTCGTTTGGAAGCGGACTAAAGCTCTCTTGTTTGGTGTGCACTATGGTTCAAATGGCAGACTTATTTAAATGCACCACACTAACAGAGCAATCGAAAAAGAGTTCATTTTAATCTAACCAAACCTGCCAAGTGTGAACAAGCCTTCAGTAATCTTGTGTTTGTGTGAATTGAATGGTCTTCATGTGACTCAGGAGGACTGGCAGAGATGTGGTTAGTTGACAGTCACTGGAGAGATGACTGGAGAACAGGTTATGACAGCTCTCACTCCTGATCATCCTGTGATGTTGAAGCCATGCCGATGCATGCTGGAAGTTCACGCTTTTGTGGCAAACTATTTGTGACACTTGCTGTATGAGGAAACATTTCATGACAGTGTGGCCGCCTTCTTAGAATCACCTAAAAATAACAAGTACTGCATCTCTGTGTAGATGGGATCTTAGTTAATGCTAAATGGTATAGGCAAGGTTTTTTTTTTCTGTCACTGGATGAGACATGGATTTGGAGCCTTGGGTCTGTGGAACGTCTCTGTTAATTATTGTTGATTATGTGAGCCTGCATGTCCTGCAGAAGCTTATGCAGATGCCTTAATTAATCAGAGTCAAAATGCGAATATCTGTTCCTTTTGGAAAACCTGAACTTAAGCACTTGTTGCTTTAGTCATTGCTCTGCACTAACATACATTGCTGTTTTGTCTGAGGAGGCCTTGTGAAAAAGAAATCAACTGAAGTAGGGAAATAAAACCGAACGCCTGGCTATCATTCTTCTACCATTCAGAAGTTTGGGGTGTAATTTTCTCTTTTCGTTTTCTTACATGTTCATTAAGGCTGCATTTGTTTGATCAAAAATGCAAGTAAAATCATTAATATTGTGAATAATTAGCATTCCATCACTGTTTTCTATTAATATATATTATCTATGAATATATATTTCAAAAGAACAGCATTTAATAGAAATCTTTCGGAACATTATAAATGATTTACTGTCACTTTTAAGTTTTGTGCATCCTTGCTGAATAAAAGTATTAATTATTTTAAACCATTACCGAGTTTGTGGTCGGGAAAGAAGGAGGCGGGAACCCGCGAACACTCAAAGAAAACTTTAATATAAATACACAATATCGCGACAGCCCCTCACCGGACGACTGTCGCGCACAACGAAACAACATAATAAAGTCCAGGCCTGGTCCTCTCTTGTCTTTCACTGTTGTCACTCCTCCTTTTTATCCTTCCGGAGTTCCTCCGTGAGACTCGAGACCGGTGAATGTTGCAGGTGTCGCTCATTACCAATTACTCCAATGGCCTCGCTCCGTTCCCATGGCTCTCGCCCCGCCCCTCTCGTCACATACCCCCATCACCCCTCGCAGGCCAGGGGGTACTCCCGAGACTGCACTCTACTACCACCCCCCTCCCCGGGGGAGCCGATCACGGCGGCCGCAGCATACCTGGGGGTAAGGACAGACAGACAAGGCGAGAGAAAAGGAGACGGAAGGATGAGGAGAGACAGAGACGAGAGCGGGAAAAAAAATTCTTGTTCCGGTTCCCAGACACACTGTCGCTCGGCCCTCCACCAGCTGTGTAAGCTCTTCCGCGATGCCTGGCGGCAGCACTTGATAGCCCTCAGTGGACGGCACGACACTTCTCCGCCGCCCAGTGGACGGCGACGGCTCCTCCGCGTTTGGGCAGCCGGCAGGAGTCCCCCGTTCCCTGCTCCTCCCCATCATGGCGTATGGCATGCAGGCTCCGGCCTCAGGCGAACGGCGGCGACTCCTCCGCTCCCTCACGGACGGCAGCCGTCCCTCCACATCCCAGGCGGCCGGCAGCGAGTTCGTCTGCCCCTGGCAACTCACTCCAGCCCACCACCTCGAGTGTCCATGGTGGCAGACTGCTCTGCCATGCTCGATGGCACCGCGGACTCACCACAGCGGCGAGGGATCTCTGGCAGCGTGCCCCTCCTTCCTCCCGGGTTTCGGCACCAATGTAACAACGTTCGTAGGTCGGGAAGGAGGAGGCGGGAACCGGCGAACATTTAAACAAACTTTAATAATAAAATAGCGCGACAGCCCCTCGCGGACGACTGTCGCGCACAAACGAAACCAACACACAAAATAAAATCCAGGCCTGGTCCTCTCTCGTCTTTCCCTGTCGTCACTCCTCCTTTGTATCCTTCCGGAGCTCCTCCGTGAGACTCGAGACCGGTGAGTGGCGCAGGTGTCGCTCATTATCAATTACTCCACCGGCCTCGCTCCGTTCCCACGGCTCTCGGCCCCGCCCCTCTCGTCACAATATAAAATACTATATTATCGGTATATACACTGCCCTCCAAAAATTAGGAAACAGTGTTAGGAAAAAGTGGGGTTTTGATCGGCATGAATCCTTATCATAATTCTTGGAATAAATGCATTAAAGTACCTTAAATCCATTACAACATAATGATTTTCTTTTTGCTCGCATAATAATGGTAATATATCCACGTTACAGTCAGACATGGCCCTTTGGCAGCTGTTATGTCTGATTACTGGATTAAACTTGGCCCAGGCTTCTGTTTTAAAGATTATTGGGTCAGCACAACTTTATAGATTTATTGATTGATTGCCAGTAAACCTTAGTACTCAATAGACCAATTAGAACATAGTTTAATTTATAAATATTTTTTATCCTTATCAATGTAAAGTCATCAGAAAATAGTAAGAATTTATGCTGATGAATTCATATGCTGTCCAAAACCCCACTTTGCCTACAGCGTTTCCAAACTTTTGGAGCACACTGTATATTATTGCATTGAAAACAGTCCACTCTATCCAAGTGACCTGGACACTCTATACAGCTGCTGAGAAAATAGTTTGTTTTAAATGGACGAGAACTTTCTGTGAAGTGTTTAGGCCATGCAAATCCTCATTAACTGAGCAGCACATGTAACTGGAAGGACTGACAGAATCACACGCTGGAGCATGTTAAAGCAGTTTATCATTCTATGATGTCATATTTCTGTTAGGTGGTGTCACCTCAGTGATTCATCATGGTTGCATTTCTCGGTTGCTACACGCAAGCTTAGGCTGCTTGTATCATCTGGGATGTCCACATTTCATGAAGTCGTGTGGTGAATCTAAGGATGCCGAGGAATAGGCCTGATGCTTCATGACATTTTTGGGGAAAAAAGTGACTACTACTTCCTTCACTGTAGTGCTGAGTGGAAAAAACGACATGCCAGTATATACGCTAACCACATGCTGAAGCCAATAAAACTTGGTTGGCTTTGCAGGGAGATTAGAATGAATGTTTAATCTCTTTGCATAGTTTTAAGAGAGATTTAGGATGGATTCTGGATTTGGCTAAGCATTTAACCAGGCCGTGACTCATAGTTTCAAACAGAGACATTTTATTAGACTTTTAGACTTTTATTAATTCCTTCTCTATGTCTGGCCCAGCTTCTGTTACTGCGTGAGGAACTTCTATCCACTTTTTCTTATACATTCATGTATATTTAACCTAAAATCCTGATGCTGTTAAAATGGCCATTGGCACATGATGCGTTAGCTACTCATGTGCATTAAGTATCCAGATGTGGGTACACCTGTTCTGGCACACTGTGTGTCCCTGAGGCCTGTGAGGACAAGATGAGTGTAAATGTGTGTTGTCTTCCATAGAGCAAATGGAATGGGCAGACACGCGCACAGTCTCTCTCTCTCCTCACAGTCTGACACCTCTGCAGGGGCCGGGCCCTGAAAATTGGCTTATTGAATTACAGCTTCTTCACTGTCGTCTCTCTGCTCCTCTTCCCTGTGCCCCTGATCCATCAAAGATTGTCACTGCGGCCGTTCATCTTATGCTTAAATAAAGAGTCATTCTATAAAACGGGCACGTTTTCCGTTTTGTGAAGGAGATGTTTAAAGTAAAGTTTTTAAACTTTCTTTCAGATTGAGAATGTCTTTAAGTGGTAATAAATTGCAAGCTATATTAATCTCATGTTATATTAATTAAATGCATGTTGGGATTTTGAACTTGTTATATATGTAGCCACCTGGTCAAATAAAAACCTCTTCACCTATTCACCTGTAGTGCACTCTGGGAGCACCAGAATTCGTTTTAGATATGCTGATGCTAAAATGCTTCCTGGAAGTCAGTATATGTATACATATATGTATATTACTTTCAGACACCAGTTGCTTGTCACATTCAAATTGGTTGTCATAGTAACGACACTAATTTGTGGAGATTCAGCGCATTGAGTTACACAAATCTGTAAATTGACTGTTAAGATAAACATTTTGCACAATTTAGTATCTGTAATATCATTGTGTTGCCACTAGATGCTATATAAGCCCGATGTAACAATCTCTAGTAGCTAAGACATTGCACATAATTTACACATAAATCACACATAAATTAATTTGATTACATATGAATTTGGATGCATGTTTAGATATTATCAATGGCTACTTTTTTTGTCTTTATCTGTTTTTTGTTTAATTTTTTTGTTGTTGTTTCTTGAAAAATTGATTTAAAGTGTCAGTTATTGCACTATTATTTCAGTCAAACCCTTTGTTACACCAAACTACATATAAAAACTTTATCATTGGCATAAAAGTAACCAATGCAGCTACTTAATCCTTTGCTACTCTTACAGGTGTTAACTTCCCCTTTAAATAACGTGACGCTTTGCCCTCTATGACGTTGCTCCCATTAAGCTCTGTTGGAAGTGAATTAATTGATTCAGCATTTTGACACCTCCGTAAGAATGCATTTAACTAGACAAAGCGGTTTAATAAAGGATTTATTGATCTCGTGAATTAGCGAATTTTTTCTATACAAATATTTTTTAATTGGATGATAAAGTTTATATGGGAATATTACATGAAACGCTGATCCTTTAACAATGCATTGGCGCAAAAAAAAAACGCACACCTTTTGGACAAATCTCGCAACATGATTTATCAAGTGCCACAAATACTGCTAAACAAAATACTGATTTTGTGCACATTATTTACTGTACCAATATTTTAAATCGGCCTTTGAACTTAGCTTTATTGCATTTAAAAAAATTGTTACCTTGCCAAAGCGCTGACAGAGCCAACTGATCTAATGGCATTGTTGAGCGCTCCAAAATGCAAACTTTAAAATTGCAACAATCGGACAGCAATCGGGACAGCACTATGATCAGTCATCAGTGGCATGGCAGGCATCGCAGATTGACGCAGATTCTAGCCAAAAAGGGGGGGATCCGTGGGGACGGCACCAGTCATATTCCGGGTGACGTCCACTCTTTTTATCACAACCTGTCTCTAAATGTGCCAGTACGTTGCGCTCATTTGAGCCCCTTCAGCTGTGTGGTGGCGCCCTACACGGACTGCTAGCTGCCTCTTGCCTAAAAATAACAATAAAAAACGGGACCAGGTATATTCTAGATATATATAGAAGAGATGCACTGATCGATCGGCCGCCAGGGATCGGACTCGGACGATGTTCCTCATGATAGGCCCCCGGAGAATTCTTTTTTATCCGTTTTGTACAGTGGCACAAGGCAAAATAACGTCAGTAGCGTGCATTTTCGCTCTCTTCTATCCGGATGACCATCCGCGGCCCTTCTCTCTCACACACGTCTCTTTCGCTCCGGTTAAATAGTGCTTGTATTATAGTTATTCCCACAGGTTTCGCACTTATACCAAACGTGCGCGCACCACCACTGATATATATTAGTGGAGCGGGGAGCTCAGTCTCAAACAGCTGGTTCAGTCTCAAAAGATGGCTTAACTGCGCTAAATTTCAAATAAACAAAAATTATGTCCAAAATGCCCGTTTGGCGGAGTATACAGGCTTTAAACACAGTCAGTTTGGAACTTAAATAGCGGAGAAATTATAGTCACTTCTAGTTCTAAAGAAAATCGGAATGGTCAAAAGCGGTATCGGCAGAATCACATAATGAAAAACACTGAAATCGAATCGGCCAAGGGGAGGAAAAGTGCAACGGGCAGATCAATATACTATTATACGGTATATATATATAGTATATATATATATATAAAGTGTTTGTCTTTAGTGCTTCTTTCATGGCATGGACTGCTTATAAAACAAGAAAGGGCATATCAACGTCATCATCTATTTCAATTTTCATAAGTTGTCTCTGAAATAATAGGGTCAGGGCTCTTTCTCTCTCTCTGTTCAGTCAGTGTTTTACATCACAACCTATTTTTGAACTATAGCTGTACATTCACTCCCATTTTCCTTTATCTGCTCTTAATAATTCACTCTTTATTCTCCCTTCTTGCACTCTCTCTTTGTCTCTCTCTCTCTCTCCGAAGTTAATTTTCAAATCAGTAGCTAAATCAATCCCCATCAGGTCACTCAGGGTCACTTCCGTTTGCCGAATTTCTGAAAGAAGAGCACAGATAGACAGTCATCAGAGCCTGTCTCATGCTCGATGTGAGAGATATTGCCCCCGTCCACAAATGAGATAAAAAATTATTCAAAGCTCATTTCAAAGGGCATTCCATAAATCGTGCTCCACCACCTACCCGTGTTCTCTGGCAGGAGTGGAGCACGGAATGCATCCTTGGTTTGAGCCGAGTAAATAAATCAATAGGTCTTCTCCCAACGGGGGTTACATAAATAACCTGGAACACTGCCTCTGCTTGTTAAGGCAGGAAATGATGGCAATGACAGATCGATGGCATGGTGTAGAATGCCAAAGTGCCTGTCCTAGACTGTGCCGTCTTTCATATAATCTTTCACCTTGTGGGGGGAATGTGATTATGATGTCCCGTTATCTTTGCCTATTGGATTGAAGGGTTGTGTTTATGTGTTATACAGTATATTTGGGCCAGAAATTGGATTTAACTATGTTATCTTGTATTATATTGTTATATACTGAAGTCATTGTTTATGGAATCCCACCTGCTTCATCTGCCATCGGCTCCACCGCATGGAGTATCTAGTTGACTAGGAATGACTAATACTCACATGGAGCTGACTATGCGATTGAGTTACCTATTGTGACATCACCCTCAGGCTCTCCGACAGGTCTCTGAAGAAACTGCCGTTTAGCGCCACTAGACTTGATCCCCAGTCACGTTTAATGGCGCCAATTGCATTTGACACGGTGATCACAGTCTCTGGTGATTGTTTCACCTTGTTATATATCCAAAAAGCTGTTTGTAGATCAAGGTTCATTTCCAATCTTGAGGAGGGATGGTGCTGTTGTGAGATCAAAGCAGAAACATCGTGAATTAGGCCCCAGTTCAGCTCTCATTGCAGAGAAGCACTCCTGACCCACGCCATTCGCAGCGCAATAGGTCCCGTCTGCCCCATTAGACCTCCCAAGTAGAATAAATCACTCCTGAACAGAGGAGCTTAACGCCTCATCAGGAGCTGAATTTCACTGCCTGGAAGAAAGTGGCTATCACCCTTTCTCCTTTATAGCAACTAGAGAAAGAACACTCTTGTTGTAACTCTTTACATCAGTTCAGTTAGATTTTTTTAGTTCAGTCAGATTTAGTGTGAAGAATATTTACATGTAGGGCTGGGTTTTGACACATATTTCACGATTCGATTCGATTCTCATTCACAAACTTGCGATTCGATTTGATTACTGATTGGATTCGATTCAATATCAATTATTTTGGATATATATCAGGTACAATACATGCCAAATTTTCTCAAGGAAAAAAAATCTAAAACTAATAGGTTGTTTGCAATCACGTGATTCTGATGACGCGCGTAATGCAGCTGGAGGGCAGGAAGTGATTTTCTCCATAGAAATCACTAGCAGAAACTCAAAATGCCAGTGTTTTGCATTATGGATGCTCAAATAGGCCAAACCGAGAAACCACAAGGAGCTTTTATCGTGTACAAAAATGTGTTGCTCATAAGGGGGAAAAATTCAAGAATTTGCTTTTGACTGAAAAAACGAGGGGGAAAAAAAGTGCTTGTAAAACTGTTCGCGGGCGGGTAGGAGCGAGGAGCCGAGTCGGATAATGCTTGTGTGTGCAAATGGTTAATATAAGATACAATAATAAATTAAGTTATTAATAAAGAAATATATAAATAGATGCAGGGTGACAGTGTCAGAATTCACTGAATGCTAAACGCCACACATAGACACAATGTAAATAAGATATTGTTTGCAGTTCACAGAATCGTGAGATTGCGATAAATTGAAGTGAGTGACAGCTTTTTAGTGATTAACGTTAGATGAAAGCGCTATTTGCTCGCTTTCTAGGCAGGCTATAATCGATTCAGAATTTAAATAAAAGCTGTTTTACGTGCTGCTAACAGGACCAAACAGCCACCATACCCGTGGACATGCAGAAAGTTCAGGAGTGACATATATCAGCATCCCTCATATACAACGGGCTTACTTCGAAATAGCTTTGTTACAATCAGGGGTTAGTTGCTAGCTATATCATCGCTCTTAAAGGCAGGCAGTATTTCAATTTGATTCGTTCCACTTCTTTATAACATAAAGGATCCCGTCCAACATGTTGTGATTATCAATACCTTTCTCTTGTAATAGCGTGGTGGTTTTGAATGAGAGATCCCTCCTACGATTGTAAGGCGGTTGGATGTGCAGCATTCAATGAAAGCGCTTATATATATATTCAAATTATGAATTGATTATAGCCTAGAAAGCGAGCTAATAGTGCTTCCATATAATCACTAAAAAGATGTCACTCGCTTCAATTGATCACAATCTCACGATGTTCCTTTATAATCATTGAAGCTCTCTGAACTGCAAATAATATCTCATTTACGTGTCTACGTGTGGCGTTTAGCACTGAGTGAATTCTGACTTGTCACAAGGCGGTGCGGAGGTCTGGACCCCAAGCCCAATCTATTATTCTTATAAATATCTTATATTATTATACTCCTATAATAACCATTTACACGCACGAGCATTATCACACGAGCTTCGCTCCTCCCGACCGCAGACACAGGTTTACAAGCCACTTTTTCCAGCGTTTTTCAGTCAATTTCTTGACTTTTTCCCCCTTATGAACAACACATTTTCGTAAACTATAAAAGCTCATTGTGGTTTCTCGGTTTGGCCAATTTAAGCCTCCATAAACAACGCAAAACGCTGGAATTTTGAGTTTCTGCTAGTGATTCCTAAATCACTTCCTGCCCTCCAGCTGCACTGCGCGCGTCATCAGTGACGTCATGTGCAAACAACCTATGCTGTAAAATATACATGAGAGTCAGTTGGTACTACATTACTATAACATTGAAGGTTAAAATTGACTGATTTGTTAAAATTACACTTAAAAGGTAGTTCACCCAAAAATGAAAATTAGCCTGTGTTTTACTCACCTCAAAGCATCTTATGTGTATGTGACTTTCTTCTTTCAGACGAGTCCAGCTGGAGTTATATTAAAAATTGTCCTGGCTATTCCAAGCTCTATCATTGCAGTCAGCGGGTGTTGCAGTTGAACAGTCCACAAGTCGTCAAATAAAGCTCACGCATTCATAATAAAACGTGCCACAGACGGCTCAGGGGGATGAATAAAGGCCTCCTGTAGTGAATCATGCGTTTTTTTTTTTTTTAAATCAATATTTCAAACGTAGTAAACACTTTTCTCTCACTTTCGTTATCTTTCATATGCGGAAGGCGTTCCGACAGAAGGCGTATGACGTATGCGCAGCGCACGCGCCTCTGAGATATGCTAGTCTCGCGAGTTTGTTTATAGGAGCAAAGGAAGCAAAGTTTCCTTACTTTAGCAAAGGAAAACCAGTCTCCTCTTGGCTTATATCAAAATCCTCCGACATTTTTCTTTGCAACGCTTCGGTTTGCACTTCTAATTCGTGACCGGCGTTTTGTTTTGTTCTCTCTCCGCATTCGTCACTAACAACGCAACGCCGACGTCTTACGTCATCAGCCCGGCACGACGTCCGAGTTATGACAGTTTGGGACGGAAGTGAAAATAAAAAGTGTCTATTACGTTTGAAATAGGATTATTTTTGTCTTACAAAAACGTATGGATTCATACAGAAGGACTTTATTTATTCACACCCGAGCCCGTGTGTAGTGGTGAAGCAGTTTTTATTATGGATGCGAGTGTGCCTTTATTTGACGACCTGTGGACTTGTTCAACTGCACCCACCGATGACTGCAATGATAGAGCTTGGAATAGCCAGGACAATTTTTTATATAACTATATAAACTATATAATGGATTCGTCTGAAAGAAGAAAGTCAAAAGAAAAGTCATATAAACCGAGGTGCGTCGAAGGGAGTTTATAAAAACACAAGCAATTTTCATTTTTGGGGTGAACTCAACCTTTAATGAAATTTTTCAAAAGAATAAGTACCAATTACATTAATAAATTTCTACTCAATTTGTTTTTTTTTTTTTTTTTTAAACTATAATGGTGGATCTCTTGTCATAAGAATTGACTTCTAGTAAACTAAATTAAACATTTAGAACAGTAAAATTTATAATGAATAGTACATGGGCATTTATTTAGCAAAATATGCCACCCCCTCTAAGGTTATTCTATCTGAGAAATGCGTTTTAGGTCTGGTCACCGAATATGTTTTTTCTGAGGCAAATGTGACGTTACGTGACACTGTTTACAAGCCGTTATATTGATGTCTTTGTGCAGCCGGGCTCTGATTTGAAACACTTATTGAGCGATTACATGAGACAGGATTGTAAAGTTGTACTCTTTCTTTTAACTTACCGTTGGATGTTTAGTCATGTTTATTTTGTGCTGAAAAAGGGATAAATGTGGAGGAGGAGATTGATCCAGTTTCAATATTTTTTACCCAGCCTATATTACATGTACAGCAGAGAATTAAAGAAGAAAAACAGTTAGACAAAACTATTTACTCACGGATATGTATTCAGTACCCATCAATAATCTCTTAGCTCTCCTTATGCACCAAAGCGCCACAGTATTTGATACAGTAAAAACAGTAATTATGAATATATTACAATTTAAATAATCTGTTTCTATTTTATATATTTTAGTGTAATTATTCATTGTGTATGAAAGCTGAATTTTAGGTTATTAACTCCAGTCCCACAGTTGTACAGTACCCTTAGAACTCTCTCATATGCTCTGCTTTGCTGCATCAGGAACATTTATTATATTAAAATTCCTATATATATAAAGCTCAAAAAGGACAGCTTTATTTGAAAAAAATATATGCTGTTGTGCTATTAATTAAAAATAATATTAAAATGTCTTGATTAAATGTCCCCGTTTTCCCAGGGTTTAATTAATTTAGTTGACGAATAATTTTTGTAATTATTTTTGTCAACGACATTTTTTTCACCGACGATAACGAACTAAAACTCTTTTTGAATGACAAAAACTATGACGAAAATTTATTGAGATTTTCGTCAACGAATAAAAACGAGACGAAAATGTTAGGGAGGGACGATTTGGGAAGAGATTCATTCAGAACAAATCTATTGCGTGGTACGGGAGGGTTAGCTGCATACATATGTGGAACGCTGGTCCCGTTTTAACCACTTCTGTCCATAGATAAATACACCTTTATTGAACGTCTTCTTAAAACTAAAAAATGTCAATATGTGGGAGCAGAGAAGAGCAAGGAACAAAGGGTTTCTGAGTGCCAGGGACACTGAAGCATACACCCAAGAAATAAAAGGCGTCGCATGAACAGAGAATTACACACAAAATGATGTCAAATGGTCTGTTTTGCGAGTATTCACATAAACACAGTTGATTATGTCTTAAAGGGGTCATATGATGCGATTTCAAGTTTTCCTTCTCTTGGCGTTAATAGTTGTTTACAAGCTGATTGTGATGATAAGAGCCATGAAGTTGCAAAGACTACGTCTCAAAACAAGAGTATCTTTTCAAAGTTAAGACTATTAAGGGCTTGTGTATGAATCATCAACAGTGTCTGTCACGCGACTCTTTTCCTTTTTCGGGCTTGAACTGATGTTAAAACTAATGACATTATTTACTGTCTTCACATTTACTTTGAAAGATGAAGCTTGTGCTTCTGGTAAGGGATGCTACATTTCGCGGAGTGCTTGCGGTGTTCCGGCCAATCAAATGCACTGGGTCAGTGGCCAATCAGAGCAGACAGACTGCGCGTGTGGAAGGAGGGGGACTTGTAGAAAACGAAGCGGTTTTTGAGAGGGCGGGGGGCTCGAGACCTACAATAATGTCCAATATTTCAAAAATAAGTGCTTTTTTTGACCATTAAAGCCATGTCAAAATTCTGTTACACCCAACATACAACAAAATAATGATCTTTAAAAAAATAATAGACCCTTTTAAGTGAACGTAAACAGTTGGGAGAATGTGTATCAGTACATTACATCCATTGCAGCTGTGCATTTGGTTTTAAAGGGACAGCAGCCTAATTAAGTACAAGTCTGTCATTAATGTTAATCAAGCAA
Source organism: Sinocyclocheilus anophthalmus (assembly GCA_018155175.1). Lineage (NCBI taxonomy): Eukaryota > Metazoa > Chordata > Actinopteri > Cypriniformes > Cyprinidae > Sinocyclocheilus > Sinocyclocheilus anophthalmus. The sequence continues at coordinate 84,204 of JADLZN010009770.1, forward strand.
CAAAATACAAAAAATCACTCACTGCTATTGACTGAAAAACTTTAGTAGCCCTAAAGATTAATTAAATTTATTTATAGAAATAAATATGTCGGCTTGAAAGAATGAAGAATATGGTAAACAATTTGTTATAAAGAATGCATAATTAGCCGATATAATCATTGGTATTTCATTAATAAGAAGACTATGTTCTTGTTCTGTATGAGAAGTGGTTTTATTTAATTTTAACAAAGACATGTTGTGTGTCACCGCAGTTAAATCATTGTCTATCATGATAAAACCTTAATATCAAACCCATATAATGAGTTTGGACATTTTAGAGAAATGCTTAATTGCTGTACTGTAACTAAACCCGTTAGATTTTAGCCGACTAAATTTACTGCAGATTTAGTCGACTAAAACTAAAAACAATTCAGATGACTAAAATATGACTAAACTAAATGGCATTTTAGTCAAAAGACCATTGACTAAAACTAAATCAAAATTTGCTATCAAAGAACAAGGTTTTCCTTTTACTCGTCTGATTTAACTGATTAAAAGTATAAATAAACATAAAAAATTGCAGGGGGGGGGGGGCAGACCCTAAACAATTTTTTTAAATTATTTATTTACTGTATGTATTTTGTTTTTACCTATGGATGAAAAAGCAAATATTTTCACTATGGTTTGGAACATTTTAAACACTTTAAATAAAATTAACTTTTTAGAGCTCAGTGCCACATAAAGGTAATAAATGCCTGAATAACATGGAAAAAAAAAAAGAAAAAAAAAAAAAAAAAAACAAAAAAAGAAAAAAAAAAATGCAAATCCTTGGAAAAATATGAACTGCGGACAGGTTCTGGAAAGACTAAGGTGAGAGTAAAGTATGTTATATACCTTTCCATGTTTGTCATTTTTCACATTTTTTCGATCTCTTTAAGGAACAACAGTTCCTTAACAATAATAGTTAAAAACTGCATTATTTATAGCCCAAATTTTTGTTTTGACCTTGCCATCAGATGAAAGCATAACAGGGCAACACATCTGGACAACAGGATCTAGCATCATTTCAAAAAGGAGTTGTGACTGCTTGCTCTCTTATCCATCCCAAGAGCCTGAAGACCCACATGGCCTATTGATCTACTGCTGTCATTGTACACCCTGAACGGCATTATCACCAGCGTAACAGCTCTTCCTTCATCTCCACATCTTCTCATGCGGTGATGCTCGCCTGTTCATAAATTACAATTATACTGATAATAAAACCAATATTTATTTTCCATATTCAAATGTAGGCTCAGAGGCGATGTTTTATGCCTGTGATGGGGACACGAAGGCCACATTAATGTCATTAATGTAGCGTGCTGATGGATAGGTTGTGGAAGACGGCACACGCAGGGAGATGCGTTAAATGTCATGTAGCGGAACATGGGCTCCTCTCTCTCAGAACCCACAGAGTGGAGAGCAGTAGAGAGGAGGAACTGACCTTTACAGCATATTCAAACCCACTGAAAAAGAAATACAGGAGGTTTTTGAAGCTGTGAGGGTGTTCAGTGCGTTCTAGGTTAGGAAGTTGAAAGTTTCTGAATGTGTGGTTGAAAAGTACACTTACAAAAAAAGTACAATGGTATCAATGAATGCCAAAAAAGGCATTTATTTCACCTGCCTGGTTTTTAGTTTGGATGGATGGATGAATGGTTTAATTAAAAAGTTTCAGAAAATATTTTTTAGACAACATGAGATATTCTATATAATCAAACATCGTTATTAATGTTATAAATGATATGTTACCATACGTACCAAAACTCTAAAATTGACTGTAAAAACATATAAAATGTAACAGCATTTCAAATAAATACTGTTTTTGAACATTGTAAAGAGTCCTGAAGAAATAATGATTTCCACAAAAATATTAAGCATCACAACTGTTTTTAATATTGATAATAAAGTGTTTCTGTAGCACCAAAGCAGCATATTAGAATGATTTCAGAGGGATCATGTGACACTGAAGACTGGAGTAATGGCTGCAGAAATTCAGCTTTGCAATCAGAGGAATAAATTACATTTTAAAATATATCGAAATAGAAAACTTAAAATTAAATTGTCATATTTCACATCATTACTATTTTTTCTTTATTTAGTTAATTATTAACCTTGATGAGCATAAGAGACTAAATCAATTATTCCAAATTATGGACCATGTTTGATGCAAATATATAATATAATATATATATATATCTATAATATGTATGGAATATGGGATCTATATCTGTCTCTCTCTCAAATAGTACAGTGTTGTGTATATGTATGAATGTGTAGTGTATGATTTTTTTTAGTTAAATTACTGGCGGGCAGCCATCTGTGGTTCTTTGGGACCCACATTTATTGCTCTTTATAAATCACTCTCCATATAATATCTCACCCACAGACGGTAGTTGCCCTTTAAACCTACAGTCTAAACAAAAGTTCAGTATCACACTTACCAGCACACTGACAAACAGCCCCCAACCTACCATTCAAGCTCCTGAGAATAACCAAATATAATGAAATCCGTAACTCAGAGCGCCAGTGTGTGGTGGTTGGGGGGGGGGGGTGAGTTTCAGGCAGGAAAATACTTTTCAATGCAATATGGGTGAGGTAGGGAGTCTTGTGTGCTTCTGTTATATCTCTCAGTGTGACTAATGCATTCAGAATCACCTTCAAATGTATTATCTCAAATGCAAGCCTCTATCCAGCGAGCCGGTGTCTGTTATCATTCATAATCCCTGCGTTTGTTATGCTTTGCTTGTGGCTTTGCTTCTTAGATCACCAATTAGTAGCGGCCTTATGGGGTCAATCTGAAAAGACAACAGCTGCACATCCTTCTCTCAGTGGAAATCTTTAGCTCGCTTTCTGCTCATATGGCTGAGATGATCTCCACTAGAAAAAGAGAGAATTTTATTTACATGCAGTTGACCCATGAGAGTTTATTCATGCAGGTTTGATTTAGTGCATGATGTGCGATTAATAATTTTCTATAGGAACAGAAATCTCAGTGGTAGTATAAATTAGTGATTTATTTTGAACCTGGAATAAAATAAGGTTTTTCATAAAGGCACTCGTATCTGAGAATCAGTTAAAGGGGTCATTGATGCGAATTGAATTTAAAATGTTCCTTCTCTTTGGAGTGTTACAAGCTCCTGGTGAATAAAGAAGATCTGTAAAGTTGCAGAGACTTAAGTCTCAAATCCAAAGAGATATTCTTTATAAAAGTTAAGAGTCAGCCACACCTACCTAAAACGGCTCGTTCTAACACGCCCCCACATATCTACATCACTATGTGGGAAGATTTGCATAACGGCGCCCAAATGTTCACATAAAGAAAGAAGGCGTAACTTTTATTCTGGCTGTAGTATTGTTGCTGCCGCCATGTTGTGAATGCGCTGTGTGATTCGTTGTGAAAGCGAAACTACTTTGTTTAGCCTTCCAAAAGAGGACGATATCTACTTCGTCATGCCTGCAGCTGATCCGTGCTGGTTGCTGAGGAAATACATCAACTTCTTTGCGCTTCTTGCGGTGGATCAAGGATCGGCTTTCACCGTGGACGAAGCGGAGTCCGCCGGGTTCGTCACATGTGGTTGCCGCAAGCCTTCTTCGTCGAATCCGCCGCCTCTGCTCACTCAGCCCGCCGGCTGTTCCTCACTTTATCCTTTATCATCGCTCCGGCCTGACAGGGCATCATCACAATGTGGTAGGGGCTTAACATTTCCGTCTCACGCTTGAGGAATTCGCATTGCATTGGATAGCTGGCCAATCACAGCACACCTCGCTTTTTCAGAACGATGAGCTTTGAAAAAATGTACGCGTTTCAGAAAGGCGGGGCATAGAGGAGAAACAGTAATGTACAGTATGTGGAAAATAATGTGTTTTTTTTGTTTTTTTACTTTAAACCACAAACATTTCATTACACCAAATACACAAAATAATGTTCTTTTTAGCAGCATCATATTACCCCTTTAATTGTGACTGGAAGGTGTGTTAGGAAGGTCAGAATAGGTTTGTGCTAAGTAATTTATTTCTATTTTAATTATTCAGTCTGAAATGCAAATATTGGTAAGATCTAACAGCCGTAATTGGCTCTGATGTTTAATTCAGTAGAAAGGCATAACAACTAGAAAAGTGATACTTTGTTCAGTTAGACTTATTGCAGTCAATCTCCTGACTGGATTCTAGCTGTCAGTAAGGGAACTTGTTTGTTTGCTCACTAGCATACCTTCTACTGTAAACTTTTTCTCAACTGATACTCTTCTTGCACATATTAATTGCCCTAAAAAAGTTTTATTTCTAGGTGGCATCATTACTACAGCCTTCAAGGGAAGTCAAAAATATCCTAATTGAGTTACATGCAATTGAATGACCAAAACAAATTTGTATTTACTAGCAAAAAACTCGCCAAGATGTGAAGTTGGAAGCAATGTGCCTACATGACATACAGCCATAGAAATGCTTCCTGAATCAGTCCATCTAGGGGTGAAAATCGGGTGGTCTTTGAATGAGTGAGAATTTGTTATACATGGTAGACTTATGAGAGATATGAAAAGCTTGGTAATTGTTTTGGATTGAGAATCCAAAGTGCCTTTGATAGCTGCATGTTTTTCTTGAAGACACCCATATCTGAGAATCAGTTAATTGTGACTGGAAGGTGTATTTTGGAGAGGTCAGAAAGGCTTGTGCTTATAAAGTAGCTTAATTTATTTCTATTTTAGTTTATAGTTGACTAATATAAAGCTAATTATTTGTCCATCACTTTACAACTGTCACGCCTCTGGACTGTCTGAGTGTGTTTTGCTCCCCATGTGCTCCGTGACCTAGTTTACCCTTGTGTTTGATTGTTCATTGCTCCCAGGTGTGTCTTGTCAATTTCTTGTTAAGTTGTGTATTTAAAGTGTTAGTATGCCCCATGTTTTCTTGTCTGGTCTTAAATGTCTATTCTAGTGCGGGGCGGTATGATCAAAAATTTACTATCACGGTATTTTTCAAAATTATACCGGTTTCACGGTACATGAGGGTATTTTTTTTCATGCATGACTGGGTATTAACCATATTTTCTACTGATTGAGAGAGGAAATACTGCAGTATATTGTTTTAGAATGCCCTATTTTACTGTCATGATGAGTGAATATTGTCAAAAAAAATACTACACTAAATAGTGACTAAACACGACCTTTTTTAATACATGTTAACCAGGAGTCAATCTCATTTATAATCACAGCATCGTCTGATAAAATCAAAATGCATCTACACTAAAGAGCGGCTATGCGGTTGTTTAGGCTTGATTACTTTTGTGTCTCATGCAGCGCACTGCCGAGTAAGAAACTAAAAAAAACAACAAACCAAAAAGTGCATGTGATATTAACAGACAAAAAAACGCTCAAATTTATAATTCCAAACAATCAGTAAGAGACAGGTGTTGGGAATGCGTTTTGTACTTTTATTGCGAGTCGGCGCGGTTTTTGATGCCAACTGAATGCAGCGGCCTTCGCTGCTTCACTACACAGAAAGACGCGAGAGGATGACACTTCTACGGGGGAAAGTCAGAACCTCGAGTTCGCGGGAAAGCACTGGCGAATCTTCCAATGAACTGCTAAGGTTTATCCAAAAAGTGCTAGGTTGCGGCAGTCAGAATATTATATGGAGAAAAAAGCACCTTAAAGGGTCGGAAGAACGGAAAGTTGCTAATCTTGTGTAAAAGTCGCAGAGGGGGTGTGTGTTGGGGGGTGGTGGATATTTGTGGCGGTCATTGTGGATATTGTGGATGAGTTTTTCTGTGTCATCACGTTCTGTTAGTTCTACAGCTTCAGTTTCGGAGCTTTTACGCTTAGTAACACATACAGCTGTTCGCTCACCACAGTGCAACAGTGAAAAAGTGACCCCTTTCAAACGTGTCACGTTCCGAACGTTGTTTAAGCGGCATACACTGGTATTGCGGTATTTTAAAAATCCATATCATAACAAAAATACACCCGGTCTTCGGTAGAAACGGTATACCACACAGCACGAGTCTATCCCCATTGGCTACCGTGGGTGCCTGCCTGTATCTGGTTCCTTGGGGATTATTTAAAGACTGTGTTGTGTTCATCCCGCGACCTCCTCGCTCCTGCTTGTGTGCCAACCGTTGACAACGAAATGTTTATTATGATAAACAAAGTTTGGGGTGGTAAGTTGTTTTTGAAAAAGTCTTATATTTCCCACCAAGGCTGCTTTATTGTAATTTAAAAAAAACAGCAATTGTGAAATATTACTTTTAAAATAACTTTTCTTAAATATTTTACTAATATAAAAAATTAATCTTAGTTAATAAGTAAAGCTTATTGTAAAATGTTACCAATTAATTAATACAATGCACAAATTAATTGTACAGTAGAAGTTGTCCTAAAGTGCTTATCCTATAGGAACAACAGAACAAAATAAGTTTTGGAGTGTGTATTTGTTTTATCTTGGCCACTTTCATATTTATTTTAGACTTGAGTGTGTCGTAATAACATCTGCCCAACTCGGTCATAGGAGCTTCCAGCATGCGCTTGAAGGCAGCATATGCCATCTTCAGCTGTAGATGAGGCTAAAAGCATCTTGTAAAGTCCTCAGAGATTTGTTTAGCCGAACACATCCTGATGGAATATGAAGCCACAGACGGGCGCTGGAGTCTGAGGCGTGGATGACTCATTCTTCTATTATCTGTATAGATCATGATGCAGGCTTACATCATTAGGCCTATTAACATTACGCTAAGAGGCACACTCAAATCCCCTGAATCTGAACTGCTTCTCTGTGCTTTGTTATATTTTAGCACTGAAAAACTGTTGCCGTTTACAAACTATATTCCAGTGCTGTTTTATCATCCCAGTGTATTTTAGCATCTAACTAAACAGTCACGTAATCACATTATACACCTGTGTGGATGATGCAATCACATTAGACAGCTAGAACTGTTATACAATATTTATTCGGGCACACTGTAATTCTGGGAAGCGAAAAGGCACACTGGAGAGATCCTAATAGAAAATGGGACTCAAAATGCAATTACTGCGCTGATGATGTTTATCTGGCCTGTATTTTGTTTTTTGTTTTTTTACTGGTTTCTCCGCTATAGACTAATTACCTTGTGTGTGATGTTATTTATGAATTCATAATCTTTTTCTGTGTGGAGAGCATAATAGATCACATCACACCACACTGCCAAGTCTCTAACACTTGCACTGTTAATTACCAGCCTCATTTGCATATACAAAATGAAACCATTTAGAAAATAGTACTTTGTAGCAGGACGTGCAAATTTGGAAAACCGAATTGTGTTGTTTTCATTGCCTTATTTCTTTTAAAATAGGTTTGTTTCATGTGAAATTATGCAATAAATCAAAGCAAAGTCTAAACTACTTTTCATGTGTTGCCATGAAAACCTAAGAGAGGATGTTTGCTCCTTTCGAAACTTTAATATTCAGCTGCACCTCTGCTAGTGCCGGCGGTCAGGTTGAAAGAGACTTTTAGTTGTTTTTATTCCACCACAAGCTTCATCAAACAAAAACGAAAAGAAGGAAAAAGGAAAATGAATTTTGGAGCTCCTCCCCAGAGTTGAAGCTCTTGCTGTGCTCCATGCATGCTAATAAAGGTGTGGGAGGGAGATGGGGGTTCTCAGAAATACAAGATTGGATGTATTCCCCAGGAAGCCACATGGAGGTTCATTACTTTTGTATGGCTCCTGTTTTCTGGTTTATCTTCAAATAGATTCCGTTTAAGATTGATTAAGGATGACACTAATGTATGGTGTGCTATTTTCTCTCTTTTAGCAGCTAAAATGTACACAGAGCTAGAATAAAAGTAATAAATTGCCCAGCAGAAATATATTGACATTGTATAGCACAGACCCCCAAGCGCAGGAGGATAAAGCGAATCCATGCGTATCAATAATCTGATGTGACAGCTGCAAAATTAAATGATTTTAAAGCCATGAAATTTTGCATCTTAAGGGGTACTGAAACAATCTCTCTCTCTCTCTCTCTCTCTCTCTCTCTCTTTTCCCACCTCCACACATGGGAGAACCCCAAAGGAGGGCGCAGAGTGAGTAAACACTCGGAAGTGAGTGTTTTATGTGTTTTCACACTCTCCTTTTAACCCAATCTAGGGCCTAATTGCAAACAGAAACCATTCCTCTGACTGTAAATGTCCATTTGGTCAAAATAAAAAAACACACGAGATACACTTCTGCTTATACGATTTTGTGCAGCCCCTCCCAGTCTCAAGCCTTTGTTTCCAGTTTGAGTGCCCTGGGGTCTGATGAGGTAACATGGACGCCTTGACATCCCCATTGTACCAGCCATACTGTACTAATGAGGAGCCCCCATTCACCCCACCTTCCACCTCCTCGGGGAGCCTAGGGAAGCGGGGAGTCGGGGAGTCTCCCATCAGCTCAGGTTTCAGGTTGCAGCACCTCGCTTCACCTCCAGCCTCCCCCTCCTCTGTGTGTGTGTGTGTGGGTAGAGTCGCTTCAGGTGCGGCTAATTATTCCTGTCATCTCCGAGGCCTGTCTTACTGTACCAGACAAAATAAGAAAGCTTGGCTTTTGCAAATCCACTCTCAAAAGCAGCATAACTCATCTTTCGGAGACTTGTAAATTATTCATTCTCCAAGGTTAATGAAAATATGCTAATGGGGATGAATCAGTGGTGAAAGAAATGATAAAATCGTAAAGACATTCCCATCCTAAATCATTAGAATGAGTGCTGGCTTTAATTATGTTTGAAAAACAATTGAAAATGCAGATAGGATATAAAAAAGAATACAGTATACAGTAGATCTTTATGTTGTATATAATAACAAAGGTGTTTTTTAAAGGGTTTATTTATAGAAATTCTGATATGGGGCAGCTGTTTAAGTATGTGTACAAAGCTCTTGTTCAACAGTGACCAAATTACAAGTCAGTGACATGAAGCAATTTTCTATTTTTTTTATTCTCTGGATCAATTCATTTATTCAGAAATTCATATATACAGTGACTTAAATACACCTCTTAAATGGCAAACGTGTTTTTAATTTATGAATTAATATTTAATTTTAATTGTACTGATATAATTATGAAGCCTAAATAAAAAGGTCAAATTCTTAAAAAGAATACTTTGAGTTGTTTGGAATTTAATATAATAGTATAACATATAATATAAAAAATAATTTTGGAAGTTAGTTTTGAATTTTTTTGTTAAATGTTCACATTGTTTTTGATTATTGTCAGTCTAGTTGTTAATATTAGATGATTCATATAAGATAAGATAATATATTATAATAATAATTTTATTATTATTGTTTTTAATTTTTTGTTAAAATGTTCAAATATTTTATTTTACTGTTTAAATTAATGAATCATGATATTTGAATCTGTTTTCTAATATATTATTAGAGATTGGTTATATGTATGATCTTAATACATATTTTATATTAATATATACTTTTTCAATGATGAGTAAGTTGTGCTCACATGCATTTAATTGTAAGATATACATTCAAGATTTCAAAATTCAAGCACATTTCTAAGAACATTTTTAAATAGTTTTTTTTCCTTTTCCTACTGTTATTTATCTTTGACCCTTTTATCAACTGTCTCAAACCAACTGCGGTGCTGCTAGTGTTCCAATATTAGCATGCTGTAAATGATTAAAGAGATTATGAATGGCGAACAAAGAAATAGAGAGGAGAGAGAGATAGAGAGAGAGAGAGAGAGAGAGAGAGAGAGAGAGAGAGAGAGGGGCCAAATGATTGCGGTTCTCTGAAGTCCTGGTCCTGACCTCGGAATATAAGGTTGACTGTATGTTTACAAAGAGAGCGATGGACGGCTGTCAGAGCGCTGTGAGTTTGAGTGAGTGTGAAGTGGGCATAAGCAGTGATTCAGACCACAATCCATCACCGAGCTGTCACTCAACCTCCCCTCCCGCCCCTCGCTCTGGCCCACTTACACCTTACGACCACTCACTCACTCTTTTCTTTTTCTTCTCACATTCTGTCTTCCCTTTCTCATTTCCTAGCTTTCCCTCTTCATCTCCATCATTCTTCCTATGCCACTCTCTCATGTCCCCCAGTGTCTTTCTTCTTCTGTCATTCGGTTAGGGTATTCGGGCCAAGGGTCAGTTTCCTGCCCTAGTGAATAGAACTGGAAGAACAGAAACAGTAATGTTACTGGGCTTTACGTCTAAACATACTCTGAACCCTTAAGAGCCTTAAGAGCCTGAACCCTTGAGAGCCTAAGAGTTTAAAGCTGTATTGGGGTCTCGAGGTGGTCAGGTCATCTAGATGTGTTTTGTAATTTTAATTCTAAATCTAACCTGTGTGTTTGTCTCATAAATATGAGGGATCGGTGACTGGTATATTATTTTTACTACAACTCCTTAAGTCTCTTGTTCCTGGATATTGAAGAAACATGCGATAATGCCTATACCTTGTTAAAAAAAATGCATATTCGATATGCGATACGATATTGCATGAAGTGTATAAAATCCATTTCAATTATATTTTAAAATATTTAAAAATGAAAATTATATAACCAATTTGTTTCACATTCTTTCTTGGAAAAGAAGTCAAGTCAAGTCTGCTTTATTGTCAATTCTTTCACATGTACAGCACATACACACAGAGAATTGAAATTGCGTTACTCCCAGACCCTTGGTGCATACAGATAACATTAACAGTAAAACATAAATACAGATTAAATATAAAAACAATAACCAATATACAAATAAAATAAAATGTAAAAAAAAAAAAAAGATCACTACAACTTCTGAAAGTGACCAGCAGTGTTTTAGCATTACATAAAAAGTAATGTCACAAATCAGAAAATGTAATTTTAACATCAGTGTGAACATACAAAAAAAAATATTAATGACACTAATTTTATATCATTGTGACTTTGCTTTCCATACACTTTAAGTACTTCTTCATATACCACAGCAAAAACTATAGTCTGAGAAAGTTCAAACATGATTAAAGGCAAGTGAACAATCAGTAAAAAAAAAGAAATACACAATTTACAAGCATAGATATAATAAACAGTAGTATTCAGATACAGATATTTAATAATTAAGTGTAAAATAACATTGCATAGTGTTCACTGTATGAATTAAATTTAGATTAATCTTTGTTATAGCTGTTTTGTTGTTTGATTAACATTAGTGACATATTCAGCAGCACGTATTTATAGGCTGCTGTCCCTTTAAATCCGACTGCACGGATCCAGTATAATGATACACATCCGATATCTTTCTCAGCTGTTTACATTCATTTTAAACATAATCGACTACGTTTACGAGAATGATCGTCGAGACGGATACTATTGACATAATTCTGTGTGTATGTGTCTGTTCAAACATAAGGAGGAGATGCGAAGGACGAATCAACTCGGTGTTCGCGCGCCGTCTGAATCACGTCTCTTTAGCTGTGTCCCGATTCAAAGGATGCGGCCGACACGGCCTTCGAAGGACTCCGAGTCTAGCCTTTGCAGAATTTCCTGATTGCGCCAGCAGGTGTTCCCGATTAATGCTCCTGTCCCGTGGCAACGCTGCGAGAAGAGAGCTGCCATCCTGCGATTTGTTAATGAAACTGAAAATAACTATGGAGCCTGAATTGTTAGTTTTGACTGTATTTATTATACCTTATACTGAAGGAAATGTTGGTGATGGTTCACCCCCGGCACCGCCAGGTGGTGTATTTCAGGCTTAGCCAAGACCATGCAGGTAACTTAGGGATCCCAAGTTCAGAAAAGTAGGCCTATATATATATAAAAGTGTTTGACACTTTTTTTTATTTGTCATTTTGTGTTTGAAGAATGAGGTCCAAGGTTAAGAAGCTATTGGTTATTTAAATGTAAAAAAAAAAAAAAAAATCTCTATTTTGCAATATTAAAAGACGGCTTCCCTTATTGATCACGTCTCCGGTAGATTGCATGGTTTCTTGCGCGGCTGGATGTTGGACTCGTGAAAAATTATCACATTGTTTGTATTTGCCAAAACTGATTTACTGAAGTCAAAACACAGACTGAATTAGCGTTATTGCGAGCGCCGCTTGCTGTGAAGCGGGAGCGACCAGCCGGCAGAGGATGTTAGGACAGTGGAAATATGCACTCAAACACTCTGGAGACCATCCCAGATGATATCCCACTGGCAGAGCCCGTACCAGACTTTCTATTGTGGCAACTTTCATTTCCTTTTTAAGTTTCCCAGCAGCCCCATTTTCTCCAGAACTGTCCTAAAACAAGACAAAAGGAAAGACTTGTGAAAATTATTAAGACAGGACTGCAAAATATGACACAGCAGGACATGCAAACAAAATACTCCAGAAATCATACTTCTGGATCATTATGTTTGCTTAGAAATTTTGATTTAAGTAGCCTATTATTAAAATGATTCAAATATCGCACACCCTTGCGATATGCATATTGCGATATTTACATTTGCGATATTTCGATATATCGTGCAGCCCTATAACTCATTTATTTTTACCTTTGTGGAATATTGTAACTAAAGTTTTATGTATGATACGGCAGGTACAATGTAATATCTATTTGTAGAGCATACAAATGTTAACACAGTGGGAATATGAGCTATTGAAAGATCTCAAGAAGGAGAGGTGTGCTCCAGACTGAAAGCATCATCGCAACCCTACTGGAATCCTGGTTGGCTTATTCATGAACTCCTCCAATGCTGGGTCAGCTGTCTGTTTAAACGGCCTGCTGGTGTAAAGAATAAGGCATCACAACAGAAAGTGCACATAACAGCCTTTTGGTGACCTGACAGACTTCCTAGAGTCTGGTTCTGTTGGTTTACGAGCTATTGGCAAGAAGTAATTAATCTTGTGTCTTGTTTCCAACACTGGAACAACTCATCAATGACAAAAGACGGAATATACTGTATAAGTAACCTGTGGTAACCTTAAATGTAGATTTGAGTGTGGAGGCAATGTTTCAAATAAACAAGCTTTACAAGAACCTATATCTTTAAATAAAACCAGACGGCAGTGTAATGCTTGTACAATTTAATTCACTGAACAAAAGGTCAACAAAAGTTTCAACAACAAGTGTCTGAACAAGAACAACTGATCAGCTGTAAAAGGCAATTTCACTGTGTTGGTGAAAACATGGTGTAATCTGTTTTATTTATTTCTACACTTGGCTACCAAATCTTCTACTGCTCTTCTCTCATGTCCCTGACTAAATAATGTAAAATATTTGTTTTAGAATAGATATTTAAATATTCTCTTAATTAACAAACAGATTTGGTAAGAAAATCATTGGTATAAATTGGGTATGGTTATTTTTTCCTGGTCTCTTTGCCAGTGACTGCACGCCATATAGATAAAGCGCTTGAGTATCAAGCAGCGCCAAATTAAAATATTTTCTGTGCACCATCAATTAAATTAACTGATCCTATGGGACGTTATTGATTTTAAGGCACTAATACTAGTGCAAAAATATAAATAAATAAATAAAAAATTAGTCCCAGCAGAACAGAACCACATTCATGACAGATAATTGGATTCATACTCAGCAGATCTGATCTGGCTCCCTACATCTGCACAGCTAAGAGCACATTTTATGGACCAATTTGATAAGGTTTCCATCTGTGTATATGTTTTATTGATACAAGTACAGAAAAAGAGGCAGACTAAGCCACAGGGCTGCTGCAATACAGCAGACAAACAGAAAATGGAGCCGGTGTCATGGATTCTGCCTGGAACTCAAAATAGCATGAAATGTCAAGAACCCTCTTGCAGCAGGCAGCTATAATTGATGTTTTATGACATTTACAGATGCGTTAGGCAGAGAACTCAAGCATGCTGCTGCTTTAAATGTATGCTAGTTGACACGCCACATAAACTGGCGTGAGAGAAGAGCATGATTAATGCAATATCAACAGCCCGTAGAGGCCCAGTCTAGCGCTAAAAGCCTTTAGTATTTATAGTTGTATAAGCCTTATAGTTGTAATATATTTATGAATTTTAAAAGTAATACAAATCAATTGATCTGATTGTCTTAATTTACCTTTTTTTTGTCTTTGGATTTCTTGTAAAAAAAAATAATTTTATTACATTTTATATGTTAAGATACCGTTTGATCTGATTTAATATTTATATTAAATCAATTGTATTTAAACTTAATTATTATTTAACTTAAAAATAGTTCTAACATTAGTTGAATGTAATGTATAATTATTTTTTTTATTTCATTTGTTAATCTTCATATACAATCCAATGGTATTTATCTTTTTACTTATTAAACCTTAAAAATATATGCAACATCTTATTAGTGATAAAATCAGCATTTTTTTCATGATAAAATCTTTATCTTTTCTATGATTTAATTTTTTTAAGCTGTAATTATTTAAAACATATATTATCTTTTTTTTTCTTGGATTTGATAGACAACATTATCTTTTCATTTAAGTTAAAGCAAATCATAAATAACATCTTCAACTATAATTTATTGAAAAATCAAAATGGAAACAGGACAATATCCTTTTATTAATCCTTGAATCTGTTCCAGCACAAGTGAAAGGAGCACATGACTCATGCTTAGGCCTTGACTGGTATTACATTTTTTAACTACTATCTATTTTAAGTTAAATTATTACTTAGTTTAACTAAAAAAGATATAACAATCTTTATTTGCCAAATATCATTTCTTACTTGCTTACTTTCTATATGTTATTTTCTAAAAAATATAGCAATATAAGCTAATATACATATATACTGATATAGATATATATTTTTTTTTTTATTAAAAAAAATTAAACAGGACAGTAACCCTTTATATAATCGTTGAATTTGTTCACAGCAAAAGTGAAAGGAAGCACGATCCTGTTACACCAAACCAAAAACAATCTTAGGACATATTTATGGGTCTTAAAGACTGCACACTTACCCTGACCTCTTCAATTTCAGGGCGTAACTTGAAAAGTAGATCATTTACTGTGACTGGAGGACTGGCGAAAAGATGTTGTAACAGAGCAATGGGCAAATAAGCGGCATTCTAAAGCCTAGCGTTATTGCTAAGGGGCCCAGGAAGGCTGTCTCTTTCACATGCTAATGTCTGCATTTCACGCACGTAGCGAGGTTGCAGACGCGGCGGTGCAGCTGTCTGCTGTTTTATCAGCTCTCTCAGTGGGTCCCTAATGAATATTCTTCTCTCTGGCAGTGTGCATGAGCTCAGTAATCAGGTTAAGAAGCCTAGCACTTAGCAGGGCTTCTGAAGCTTCATCATTACCAAACCATGACCCTGCCCAGGTTCCATATCCTACTGCAGAAGAGTTGGCAAAGCTGCGTAATGGCCAAGAGAGAGCAAAAAAATAGGTTGAAAGGCTCTGTTGAAGTCAGAACAGCTGCTCCCTGGGTTTTGTTTTGGTATCTTTTGAGTATCTTCATGCTTTCTGCAGATAACTGGATAATTTAATACCAATGTTGGTTCTGGGAAATAAGCAATGCAAAAGCAAACAGAGCATGGAAGGTAAAAAACAAAGAAAGCAAGTATCCTCTGGCAAGGCCAAGATTTTCAGCCCACGTTATATGAATGTTTGGAGTGAATTATTATAGAATTAATTGCCCCACCGTGTACCTTTTGTTATTTTCCAATTAGTTTATATCTTCCGATCCGCAGTGAGCAAAAGCTTGGAGTCATTGGGTGATGTCAGACTATTATGAAGAAGACAGTCCCCCCAAAACAAGAGAAGATAATCGGCACAATGGCTTCTGTGAAGGGCACTTAATTAAGTCAACACAAATCATTAACGCATTTTCACTGAGGCTCAAATGTGAGAATTAAAGATAACGTAGACAGCAACCGCATATTAATTCCATTTAAAATGATGTTTAGAATATAAAGTATATGTAATATAATATTTTAAACAGTATATATATTAATATTTCAGCAAGATTTACATATATTTTAACATTATTTCGAAATTTTATTTTGCTGTTCCAATCACTTTCCAGAACCATTTTCTTTATTGTTCATTGGAGTGTTTTTATGCCACTCCCTGTCATTATTCAAGAAGAAAAAAAAAAATCTTCTATGCTTTCCTACCTTCCCATATCCCTCCCTGTTCCAGTTTGTATTATTCTGGGTGATTGGTATAATTATATTTAATATTATCTTATCATATTTTATTATATTATATTCTATGTATATTAGTGCTGTCAAGTGATTAATCACGATTAAGCGCATCCAAAATAAACGTTTTTGTTTTACATATTATATGTAGGGTACCGTGTGTATTTATAATGTATATATAAATACACACATGCATGTATATATTTAAGAAAAATATTTTATGTTTATATATTAAATATATTATTTATAATATAATTGTATTACTATAACTATAGACATGTAAAGACCATGTAGCATATTTCCATAATGCTGTATGGTGGGTATTATATATATTTACATAATAAAACACACAGAACCCACATATATTATGCAAACAAACCTTTGTATTCGATTAATCACCGATTAATCGTTTGACAGCATTAATTCTATATATTGTATTATATTTATTTATTATATTTATTTGCAGCTTATGTAATGTTTTATGAAGCTGCCTTTAGATATTAGGTGTAGAGTTGAAGTAGATACACTAATAAACACAAGTCCGGGCTGATTTGTTGTTTATTCCACTGCATGAAGAATAGAAGTTAAGTTTCTATTGCTGGAAAACACAAGCAATGCACACTTGTAGCAATCGACTTTGGCACGAAAGCGCAGGCCATAAAGCTGTTTTCTGCCCCGTAGTTTTAAGTTCTCTCAGCAAGCAGCTTTTAAAATAGGTCAGTGGCCTGTTGTCTTGTGCAACAGCGAGTTCTCCCTGAGAAATCTGGAGTAGCTGGAAACGGGTGTTTCTGCTTTCCTCTGCAAATCGATACCTCCACGGCAACTCGCTCTCTCTATGTCTGAGCGATTAAGTCCTGCAGGAACAGGAATCCGGCTCTATCTCGCTAAAAGCTGCCTGCCACTCAACTCCAGTGGGCAGATAAGTTCTCACATCAGGGAGAGAAACCTGGGAGGCATCGGGAGAGAGAGGGAATGGGTTTTACACACTTTACAGGGTGATAAAGAGAGAGAGTGGTAGTAGAATTTACTTTCTGACAACGTGATAGAGTAAACTTTTCACTCATTTTCAGGGCCATCAACCAGACAAATTCATATTTATGTGCGAGAAGGAGAAGAAAACGTTCTCGCGCTGACATCAAAACAGTGTGGACGAGCTCCTCAGAGTGTCCCAGTAAACAAACTGTCTGTAGCTAGACAAACCGTCTGGATGGACAAAAACAAACAGAGGGATTACAGCGTGCAAGAATAATGCCTCTTTTGTTTAATGAACTCCTCATGAACCTAATTACTGCAGGGATGCTAAATATGAAAAAATTATGTCTGATGAGATTGACTTTGACTTATTTGGAATGAAAGCTTACAGACACTCAGCATGCAGGGTGGGCTTGTGTACAGATGGAGGGAGGAAGGATGGACGACTAGAAAGTCAGGAGAGGTAATCAGTGTTCTTAGTTGTTGGTGTTGTTTGCTTTCTGAAAATGACCTGTTTTGAATCTGTGATCTGAATTTCTAGGCTACGTCGCTGTTTTTCGGATCCTGTGGGATAAAGCAGCATGTGGTCCTGGTGATTTGAATCCTGTAAAACCACCCTGGGTATATTGAAACATCTGTCAGCTTAGATCTGGACAATGGGAGGTAGATCAAATCCTCATCATTTTATGTTGTCGAGTTTCCAGTGTGCTGATTGTGGTTCCCGTCCTGTTTGATTGTTTTGGTACACTCATGGTCATGTGATCAAGCTGTGCTCTAAATACAGTGATCCAAGCACCAGTACTGCTTTGCTTTGTAATTCTCTGCTAAATGTATGAACGCAGATACATCACAAGCTCGATTTCATGTGTTGCATTATAAGCCTTGACACAAGGGGCACTATAACAGACATTATTATTATTATCTGTCGTCTTCTACAGTAAATTTCAGGTCAACAACTGTCATCCACTTTTACGAGCTGAGGGTTGGTTCCGCCACAGTAACACAAAATCTGTGTTCAGTATGTACAGCTCACACTTTCAATGTGTGCAATTGCATATTTGTTTAGAGAAGTGCTTCTCAACTTAGAAGCCAAAAATACGTGACAGGTCTGTTCTGATAGGGTCAGTCATAGACAGCAGGGGAAATTACAGTGCTAAATGCAAATAATTACATTGAAATGCCTAATTTTGCATTTTGGCTAATTCAATCTTAAAAGAATTGTTCAGCTGAAATTTGAATCTGTGATCCATTTTTGGTTACCATTGACTTTCATTTTATGAACAAAAGAATATATCTCAAAATATATTTTATGTTCCTCAAAAGAACAGGTTTGAAACAACACGCAAGTGAGTACATGATGACAGAATTTTTATTTTCAGCTGAACTGTCCTCTTAAGGCCATGTGCCAGGATGGACAGGTTTTGTGACAAACCATGAACAAAAAAAGTTTAATTTTATTCATTTCAGTTGTATCATTTAAAATTGTTTAACGGTTTTAAATTTCATTGCACAGTCTGATGGTATACATATCTAGTGGCACTTTAATGTTTAAAGCAGACAGGTTGTAAATGTTTTATATTTTATAATTAGTGCTGTCAAATGATTAATTAGCGATTAATAGCATTCCAAAAAAAAGTTTTTATTTACATAATATATCTGTGTGTACTGTGTATATTTATTATGTATATATATAAATACACACACATGCATGCATATATTTAGAAAATATTAACATGTCTATATTTATATTAATATAATTTATATTATATATAAATATATATAGACATAATATATTTTTCTTAAATATATGCATGCATGGGTGTGTATTTATATATGCATAATAAATATACACAGAACACACACATATACTATGTAAACAAAAACTTGTATTTTGGATGTGATTAATCGCGATTTAGTTTAGTTTAGTTTAGTTTAGTTTTGTTTTGTTCTATTTTTGTTTTAAATTTTTAGTTTTCATTAACAATATTCACTGTTAGGAAGCAAAAATCACCCTATGACCAGACCTCTCGGAAATCAAAATGGTCAATATTCCTATTTGTCATATGTCATGTTAATAATTTAGCATATTTTTGGACCCATGACTTCATTGTGCTATGTTGGGTTGCCACTCAATGTCCAAAGTTAAATCTGTGTCCTTATTCAAAACCAATTGAGAACCACTGGCATAGTGTTTATTTCTGGCCTTATTTAAAATCAGAGCCTCAGTCATCACAATTTATATAACAGACAAACTTTTGCACCATCAATAATAATCAGCTGTCAAACTGTCTGTAATTTCTCTTCATCAGCACACACACAGACTTTAAACTTGAATCCTAAACTAAATTTGTTTTGACCATCTGGCTGTAGTAGGAAGATGACGTTCAGACAGAAGTCCCAAGAAAAGTTTACACCTCACTTTCTTGTGTTAATGAAAAGAGTCCAGTTATATGTCTGCATAGCAGTGGCTAAAGCGAGACCCCTCAGCCCACATTGCCCCGGTCTCCATGGCAATGAGGCCTCCTGACCCGCCTGTCAGCATTGCTAATGGCCATTGTTGTGAGCCATGACCTGTGAGCTTCTCATGAGCAGATGGAGGGTTTGACCCCCACCCAGCCTTAGTGCTGCTCCGTCACCCACGCACCCTCTCCTCTATCAGCTGCCCTGCTCCCAAAGAAACAGCATAACAAAGCAAGGGACGGGAGAGAGGTGAGGGGGGAGCGCAGTGCAGGCATCACTGTGGAAACTTGGAGTGGAGGGTGTGCATGTGTGTGTTTGTATGGGCCCCTGCAGGCTCGAGCAGCAGCAGGGCACACTCCCATCTACAGGCGGGGGCCGAGGGGCTTAATACCAGCTGAGTGGGAGCCTGTGCTTTAAACTGCATATACGATGATTCAGAGACATCTAAACATGCAGTGTTTAGAGATAAACATGCAACATATACAAACCTTGTTTAAAAATGAATGCGATAAATGATGCCCCCTAAGGGCTGGATCATACAAGTGTGTTTTTGCATTCTAAAGTGCTATTCCAGTGTTTTAAAACACTATGTAAAGTTAAAAGAAGTTCAACTTTTTTTTAAAAAACATGCTTTGTTCAACAGAATTAAACAGTATGCAGGGGCCTGGAGATGTGTTTTTCAAAGTTTTAAACTTGTCGCTGTCTTAAAAATGTGAAGATGACTTCGGTCTGCATGTGCATATGGTCCAACAATTTAAAAACTTTGGACTGTGTAATACAATGCATTCTTTACCTGGTAAAAATGGAAAAACTTGATTACAAAATAGATGTGAATTTCAGCAGTCATTACTCCAGACTTCAGTGTCATATGATCCTTAAGAAATCATTATGCTGGTTTGGTGCTTAAGAAATATTTCCTCTTATTACTAATGTTTAAAATGTATGCTGTTTAACATTTTTGTAGAAACTGTGGTACATTTAATTAAAATATAAATCTTTTGTAACATTAAAAGTCTCCACTGTGACTTTTGATCAATTGTATGTGTCCTTGCTGAATAAAAGTATTAATTTCTTTCCATAAAAAAGACCCCAAACTTTGGACACTGTTGTATATGTGATTAATTGTGATTCATTTAATTAATTAATTGGCATATCATGTAATTAATTCACATTTTTAATTGATTTACACCCTAGTATGAACATGGTCCTTCAGCAAACCTGCATGTACAAACTCTTGCTTTTTCTCATTCTCCCACACAAACACACACACACTCAGAGTGTGTGATGAATAACAGCTATAGAGCGTAGAGGTGGCGGGGTTATAGGGGAGAGCAGCAGTGCTTCAGCATTCACTCTGTGGGAGTCAAGACTCAAATCCCCACAGTAGGACTCACTGCAGAGCAAAGCTGATTCAATGCATTACCAATTCAGCTGATTCAACCTTATTCCACCCCAACACAATACATGTTCCTCAGTCCACCGCCTTCCGCCACACCGGTCTGCAGGAAAGCACAATCTGTGCTTGTGCTGTGAGACCGAGACGGTTTGCCGGAAAATATTTAATGGCTGCATCTGCGGTTATGAAAGGTATATTTATAGATAACTGAATTGGAAGTTTGTGTCTGTAAAAAGTGTCTCAGCAGTTCTCTGTGTCCAAGGCAACATACGCTTCAAGAATAATAACATAATATTGTGATGTTCCTGAAAAACTCATGGGAGGTAATCAAGCAGAAATGTCATATCTTCAGCAATTTTAAAAATATAGATTTTGCATTCTAGTTGTTACAGTATATAAGTAGCAATTGCGCTTGTTTAAATAATAAGCAGAAATGGCCCAGGCCTTTTTTTAAAGGAATAGTTCACCCAAAATGAAACTTTCTCTCATATGTACTCATCCTAATGCTCTTCCGGAAGGTGTGCTGTTTTTTGTTCTGTGGAACACAAAAGGGGCAATTTCCCATCGGTTTCATCCTCTTTCACAATCACAGTTTATAGTGACCACAACTCCAAACTCCAAACAGACATAAACGAGGAAAATATGAATTGCGGTTTGTATTTCAACTCTTTCAATTATAATTTTAGCTGTCAACTTGAGAACTGGATCACTGATTTGATGAGTCAAACTCTTGAACTGGATTGGTCTGATTTGGGAATAAATCTTTTTTGCAACAGTTGATGCAGTTTAATTCAATTCAGTAAACCAATTGATTCTGTTATTCAATACAGTGCACCGATTGATCCAGTTCACTTTAGTTGAGTGACCAGCAGTTGATTCAGTTTGTTCAATTCAGTTTCTGTTCAATTCACACTGAACTGTTTAATCCAGTTCAAATATTGTATAACTTCAGAACACTTGATATTTATTCATTTGGAACTTATGTATTCCTAATTACATGCTCTTTGTAATTTTATCACTATTTAAATGTGCCTTGTTACTTGCCCTCAGAATTCTCCTTCTGTGTTCCATGGAAAAAATAACAGCATACAGATTTAGAACAACATAAAGGTAAATAAGTAATGACAGAATTTTCTTTTTTGAGTGAACTATCCCTTTAATCCTGGTTTTGTCACATTGTGTGTTTGCACTGCTTAGTACATGAATGCTACATGCAAAATGCTGGAGTGGTGAAAGCGCAAACTGTAACTTGCACATTTTAAATATGGCTCTTTCTGTGACCCAGAAATGCGGCCCAGTAGGTGCCAGGTAAAGGGAGTGAGTTTTCAGTCTCAAGGGGAAGCCAAGAGAGCTTGTAACTCTGATATGAGGCCTACAGGCCTTCAAAATCAGCACTGTGTTATCCGAGAGAAAGAGTGTGAGCGAGCGAGTGCCTCGAGGGGGATGGCCTGGGTCCCATCTCCTCTCCCTGCCTCCTCCTCCTCCTGGAAGCTCGCCATCTGCCACAGCTGCTGCTCGGCGCAACCGCCACTCTAATTGACAATGAACCCAAAGGCGCAGCGATAATTGTGGCTGGCCGCTTTGGCAACTTCAGCGGGTTTCAATTCCTTCCTTTCAGGATTCATCAAGCCCCATCTGCTCCTCTCTCTGTGTCTGGCATCTGCCCCTCTACCCCTCCCTTTAACTCTTTCCCCTGTTCTCCCTCTCTCCCTCTTTCTTCTCCTCCCCTTTGGACAGTCCAGGCTTTTGTGAGATGCTTATTAGAGAGTCGGTCGGTGGGTAACCCAGAGAGGTTAACCACACCCCAGAGGAGTAGAGCCTCGGTGGGGGCAAGCAGTGTTTGTACAATCCAGAGGCAGATAAAGGACGCTTTGTGGTTTTCTCTTTCTCTCGCTCTCCCTCGGTTGCTGCTGCTCTGCATCCACCCTCTTTTCTTCTTTAAAAGCAAAAGAAAAGTGTTGTGTGTCGCAAAGCATGGGGTGGGTCACCCTGTACGGATGTATGTATGTATGTGTGTTTTGAGTGCTCACTTATCTTGATTATTTTGCCCTGCTCTACTTGCATATTTTGATACTAGGCCCAGGTTTAATGCCATACTCTTTCTGAATATTAAAAATTAATCTCATATGTATATAAATGGACCATTTGAGTACTGTATGTACATACTATAAAAGCAAGTACACACTGGCCCAACAGATGCCAGAAAACACAAGGGATGCACAATATATTGATATCATCAGTCTTCATTCTAAATATTTTCCAGTATTTTTTTCCAGTAACAATATTGTACATGTATTAATGCATGCTCATTTTCTCTATTTCTGTCAGGACCACTATCGTCAAAAGATGAATGACAATTAGCATACAGTTTGGATTGGCGGTATGGTTCTGTTCTGGGCAAGAACTCCCTGCACATCCATTCAGCCTAGCATGGTAAGAGCAGGGAGAGCAGCGATAAGCGACTAATCAGATTTGACTTTATCCAATTAACAACTGATGCATAGAACTAAGTCTAGCCCCACATTTTTTCTTTTTCGCTATTGTATGTAAAAACAATAATGCTAATAAAAAACTTCAAATTTGAAAAGAAATTTAAAATAATTGGCATTTTTGTCATTACTTTGCTACAACATGACTTTAATATGTTAGCATCCCTAACTAACATAGACTATGAAATCTGTTCAATTTTTTTCCAAGTTCCGCTTTTTCCATTTGAATTTTTCTGGATTCCATTTTTTTTATAAAAAAGCATGTCTAATTCATCGAAATGATAAAGCTTATACAGTTGAACAGCATTTAATTAAATGTTTAACAAAAATTTAATTGTTAAGGCACTATACAAAAAATTTGTTTTTTCACCTCAAATTTAGTTTTATTTTTACCAAATTTTGTGTTTTCAATTAATTTCTAGATTCCATTTTAATGGTTTCATTAAATAAATTTTAATAATCAAAAGCATCTCTAAATAATTTATATAGTAAACAAAACCACACGTTTGTGCCATTCATTCACACAGAGACACACAGAACATGCAGGATTCCTATTTAAATTGTATTTTGCAGCTTAATATTCACAGACACTATAGTCCATATCGCGTTTTGATTTAAGTATACTGACCTATTTTTTTATCCAAAATTTGGCAAATTCCGTGATATTCTGCGTTATACAGTAAATGGACTGGATGACTGGATTCTGCGTTTTCAGCATCGCAGAAATCATAGGGCCCAGTGGTTGTTGGATTTTGTCGGATCCTTGTGTTAACCCTCTTGGATTGTCTGGGCAGTGTGAACATGCCAGTTTCCCCATCATTCTCAAACCTACAGCCAACTTGATAATGTTTGAAATGTTGCCATTTTTCTTGAGCCAGTATGAGCCAGCCTTAACATATACGTTTGAGTAATGTTCAGATCACTTTGGATTATGTTACCTCACCTCCCCGATCTCTGAAAGATAGAACTGATTCCCATCAGAAAGATGTGTCTACATTAGCTGTATAGCAAGCTCTGGAACGGTTGTCTCCTCTGGGTGTCTCTGGGGCAAAACTCAGAGCTGGCACATAGACAACACCAAACAGCCAAGAGGGGATTGTGCCACTGCCATGCCAACCGTTTCTGCCAACTGAGCCTTCTCGCTGCCAGGCTCCTGTCACACAGCAGATACGTGTGGCCTGCGCAGCCTCGTTCTTCACAGGCAGGCCAGAGCTGAACATTGCCAGGGCTAATTGACGGCAGGGTCTCCCAGCTGCCTCACGTAGATAGAATTGTGTGTGAAAACTAGGAAAATCTGAGAAACATAAGCTTTCATGTAGGTTTTCTGATTTGCATTCGCACACTTATGATATCATTTGTACCTAAATACCAAACAGCTGCTAGTTATATGTTACAGCCAGTCCTGTAGAATGTGGAATGACAGTGTATTGCAGTTAATAACAGTGATTTTCTCTTAATCTATTCATTTCTCATGCATTTCTTTCAGGTTATCAAAATAAGAACCATTTTCATGGCAAATCTGGGGCAAAATGGCATTACTCTCATTATTGTGTCACAAATGACTGCTCAATTCAAACAAATGTTTTCTGACCACAGTGGTTTTATGAACAGAAAAAGCAAATGCGACTGTATTCACAGTCAAGAAACTGGCCAAGAAACTTTTCTATGATTAAGCGCTTCCATTTGGCTTCTCATCTGCCGTGACATGCTGAGGATGTATTTTTAGTACTCTGTGGGTTTGATGTGACCGATTAATGAAGGCCTGTGATGCCAGGGCATTTTCAACACTCTGCCAGTGCACTCTGTTTGGAACGCCTGCATAAATAATGGGAACATCGTGTTCAACAAATAGCCTGATGCCAAAATACACTCATACATAGTAAATTATCCTGAAATACAGATACTCTAAACTTCACTACCAGGACCCTTGAAATCACAATAGTGAAACAGCATTACTTCCACGTTTGTAGTTCACTCTCTAAAAGAGCTCCCAAGCTAATTACATAGCTGGTGCATTGTTTCAGACTAGAGAGGCAGATCATGGATCATCTAACTGCAGGCCAACTGTGGCATAAGATGCTACTATATTTGGGTAGGTGACAAACATTTTAATGTCAAGACAATCTTTAATGCCAATTATAATTTGTCGTAGAATACTGTCAGTTGCTGATGTTGATATTTTGTTGGTTTTAAGTATTTAGTAACCAAAATCCAGTGTCTTTCAAACATGTCATGCCAACATTATATTGACAGCAACATTCAGTAATAAAATATGGTAACTTAAAACCCAAAGTTTGCTATAGTCATAACGTTAACACCCACAACCATACATTTTAACTATGCTACACTTAGATACACTTAGATTGGTTAAGTAACCAATATTCAATGTTTGTCCAAAGTTGGAGGTTGACATCAGGCCATCATTGGGTTTTGACCTCAACACAATTTTCATTTCAAACCAAAATACAATGTCTGTCCAATGTTGGAGTTTAACATCAAGCCAGCGTTGGGTTTTGACGTCAAACCGATTTTAATTTTCAACCAAAATGCAACATCTGTCCGGTGTTGAAGTTTAACATCAAGCCAGCACTGGCTTGATGTTAAACTTCAACACTGGAGCCAACATTGGGTTTTGACGTCAACCCGATTTTCATTTTCAACCAAAATTCAATGTCTGTCCAATGTTGGAGGTTGATGTCAAGCCAAAGTTGGATTTTGATGTCAACCTGATATTCTTTTTTAACCAAACTTTTTTTCATCTGTCCAACTTTGGAGTCCTACATCTTTTTGACGTTACATTGACATCCAGTGCCCGCGATCCATTTGGGTGGTTGTATGTTTGTAACGTGAATGACATGATCTTCAGTATCCTGCATGCTTTCTCTTGTGTGCTTGCATACTCACTTGTGGCATCCAAACATGTAAGCAGCACCAAACATTCAAGTGTCTTTTTACACAAGAGAAAGGACCCAGCGGGGACAGAGACTGTCTGTTCCCACAGGCTGAAGCTCTGCACAAGTGCCCATGTTTCCCCAGGAGACCCTGCAGATAGAAGGGGTGAGGTCAAAGGACCGCTGCTACATGCTTACATCATTGAATGAGTATCCTAACACCATTAGCTAGATCAATCATGCATGACAACCTATTAGATCATGGCAATTCCAGTTTTGAAATTTTTGTTTTTCAGTTCAACCTCATGCTAATTAACTGTCCTTGCTGGGAAAAAACAGCTTTAAACAGCCTAAGGTGGTTTCTTGGGTTGGTTAGGATAGACTGGACTTCGGGTCTTATAGATGGTCGATCTCCCTGGTTGACAACTGACAAGTGCCTAGAACTAATCTAAAACCAACCAAACAGACCAACTAAGTACCTTAGGCTGGTTTAAGCTGGGGGGTTTTCATCAGTTTTGCCTAGATGCTTAAGACTAGACTATCAGCGTCAACCAAACCATTTCATCAAATCTTGGCTTTTCGCTGTAGACCTTAATCTCATTCCTATACACACTTTTTCTCTATATTCTCAAGGGTCTTCAGCCACGGCTGGAGAAAATCTCAGACCGCTCCAAACCTGTGGTCATCAATCACCCCACAGCCAGACAAGCAGAATATCAGATCATGAATGTGTGACCAGCCCCCCTCTTCCCTCACCCCTGACCCCCTCTCACTGCCAGCAGGGTGATGCAGGGAGAGATCTCTTATGGGCCTTTCGCACCCGCAGGAACCTTTTCATAGTACCAGTTGTTGGTACTTTTTCAAGTCCACGTTGTTGAACGGCGCACACAAATGACGTCACTGTGTGTCGACCGTCTTCCGTACACTGTCGGTGCGAATACAACCCTTTTAATAGTACTGGGAAATAGGTTCGCGCAAAATCGTCCAAGTACTTTAGTACTGTACATTTAGTTCTGGAATTAAAGCGGTGCGAAAGGCCCTTTAGTGTCTCTAACAGTCCCTGAGGAGTGGATAAGCATCCCTGTGTGGGACTCTGTTCTGAGCTTTCTCTGGCTCAGTAGCTGGAACCCATGAGCCTGCAGAGTAAGAGGGGGGTTTGTTAGGATACGAGTGTCAGGCTACATGGTGTTCAATCTCTGGATTAGAAATGAGCAGTGGAGTTTTTGAAGGGCAAGTAAACCAGTTATTTATCAGAAGTGAAAACAGTTACTGGGGTTATAGGTTATATAAGCCCAAAAAGCCTGTGGGATTAGAGGGAAATATGTATGTATCTCTATTCATGTATGCATGTATATATGATAGATTACATAATTTTTTATACATTACAGTATGTCATTATATATACAATAATAAAGTTTATAAATAATAAAGTAAGCATAAATAAATAATAATAAATAGTGTACTGTGCAATACGATAATATAAATGACATTGTTTATTTATTATTTTGTACAGTAATAAAGTAAATAAAAGTACATGTTTATTTAAAGGTATAGTGTACCGTATATTTACAATATGTTTACTGTATACAATAAGAACGTAATGGCATATTGATTATTTGTACAATATATATATATTACAGTATTATTATAGTAGTAGCATTTAATTTAAATATATAGGAGAAGAATATATTCTTTCTAATGCTTAACTATTATTATTCATTTAATTATCATAACTCTTTTATTTATTTATTTATTCTATTTATTTTTATTTTGTTTATTTTATTATCTTTTCTAAAAGTGAAAAGGGTAGAGAGGTAATGAATATGGGTGAAATGATACCGTGTTTGTTAAGTAATAAAACAAAGTAGAATAACAGAACAGTTGGTGTTATTGACACTCTTCTTGGTAAGAGTATTGCTCTGGTAAAATTGTTGGTAGAAAAGCAGGGTGCCACAGTGCTAATAGAATATAGAATAGAATATAGAAATAGAATTTGGAGGTGCAAATTAAGATTCTGACATTTTGTATATTTTAGATCTGCATCTTACACTGTTGCGTCAGTGTTTAGATGAATAGACCTAATCGTTATAGTGTCATATTATTTGGGACTTTTATTCCAGATAAATAATAGCTATATGTGTTGTTAAACTGTATAAAAACAGTTTTCTCTTGAACTTTCACTCAAATATTCTTTAATCTTATATGAATGTGTATTCTGCTCTCATCTGTTCAAACTCATCGGTATGAGTCTTAAATGATGCAGATGGAATTTCCAATTTTCCTCTGACAAACACCGAATTTACTTTATTTTTTATTTCGCTGTGTACGCACAGTATGTAAATAAGCACCTTTCTGTTTAAAACCATTTCGCTGCACCACAGCATCTTTTTCCCCATCTCGGAGATGACATGTCAGAACCTTAATTTGCTCCTCCAAAATATTCTATCAGCACTGTGGCACAGTGTTTTTCTGAATGTCATGTAGGAGCCAAGACGAAATGTGCAGCTAATTATGGGGGAATAAGCAGCAGTCCAATGTGTAGTTAGCGCGGTTGGGCTGTAGGAATAGATTCAGACAGCCAAATCCATCACCAGCCATCTGGTTACCTTAGCGCCATTACTGCTCTGACATGTTCTGCTTGGGACCTGTCACCACCAATTGTGTAGCCCTCAGTCAGACAGAGCAGCTCATTTGACCAAGCTATTTTTAATTTGCACAGCACCCAGTATTTGACAGAATATGTGAATCACTGCTTTTTTCATCGTTCTGGCTCGCTGTGTTTTTTCCTGACAATTAGATGTAAACTCAGAAGAGTACGTCTGGTTCAGAATGGTGATTCAAAATAAAATATTCGCATTGTACACGCAGATGCTGCCAGAGATCTTCTGAATGGTAATGTCTCGTTCATTTGTGCCAGAGTAAATTGCAAGTTACGCTGAAAGTGCAGTTTGTATACTCACAGTTCCCTCAGGACTGAAGTCTGAGCTTGTGTATTGACGTTATTTGTACCAGTCAACTTAAATGGACTCTAAAATCTATATTTTCAGAATCAAAGAACAATCTAGCAGTCATTGCGGTTACAGTTGAGTCTCGCTTTAGACTTACAAGTATACTAGACATTGGATAGCATTGAAATTAGCCTACCAGGACTAACCATCCCTGCTGATAAAAACAGCCTAAACCAGCCTAAAGTGGTTTGCTGGTCTCTTAGCTGGTCACTCCAGGTTTAGAGTCAGATTGGGAGACCAGCTAAACTAGTATAAACTACCAAACCACCAGCAGGAAACAGGACTTCTTAATCTATAGCATCACAACTATTTTAATGGGTTACCTTTTATTTTAAGGTGCTATGTTAATGTTTAATTATACATTTAAGTACTGAGTAATATTAATTAACTACATGTACATACTATATGGTTAGGGAGGGTTAGGATTAGGGTTTGTCTTAGGGCCACTTGCATGTAATTATGCATAATTTGTTGTTATTATAATGGTAAGTACATGTAAAGTGTAACAAGGACTCTGTAAAATAAAGTGTTAACCTTTTAATGTTACAAAACAAGTGTAATGCAGCATATTATATAATCTGCCTTTACTATAGAAAGTGTCTGTATGATAACAGCCACATTTGACTTTAATCGTAAGTATATTCATAATCTGAAGTGACATTATCCTATTTTAATTATAAAACAGAAATGACTTTGTTTTTCTGTTCTTTGACCAGAGCCTAGTGTGTTTTTACACAGACTTTATCTGGCCTTATCTACCCACACTGTGTTTATAATGGAATCTATGAGAGCGTCTCTTGACAGGCGAGAGACAGGGACTGATATAGTTGTTTAATCAGGCATCAAAGTCCCACGCACTCCCTCCCAAGCCTCAGCTGTCATATAGTCATTATCTTACACATTGTCTTTGCACATTAATATTGTATTGGTCATTAAGCAACTGTAGACAAATGCTAAAAGGCTGGTACACTTCTATCCGACAGGAACACAAGCTACTTTAAATATGAACACAGCGATTAATTCAAGGTTTGTGTTAATTAATGGAACTGTAAGAGTCCCTGTGACTCTAAACATGTCCTATGTAAATTCCGTGTTGCACTTTGGTACGTGTGCTATAAATCATAAACTGCACAGCTTTGGTTTCTTGGGGTTACGTCATCCCGTGCTGTCAGATGGCTTCCAGTTCTTAATTATGAAGTTATAACACCTCCGTCTTTTGTCTCCATGCCTCCGTAATGAACCCCGCTGTTTGATTCATTGTCAATAGTGTGACAGAACAATAGAGGAGCCTTCACAGAGAGATAGCAAATACCCACTGTTCTTCTTACATTGATTCACAGTGTTAATTTAGGCCTAGCAGAGGAAGATTAAGCTTGCTGTACGTTACTCAATACGGTACACTAAAGCACGTTAAAGTAATTACAGCCTTTAAGCTAGGATGGAGCGATCAAACCAGGATGTGTGAATGTGTATTTATATCATAGCCATATTGACCTTTGTGAAATTCAGTGACTCAGCATCTCCGGTAGTTTATTGAGAATGAACAACACTGTTATTTTCTTCACAAAAGAGTAACAAGGTGAAAATAACTGTTATTTGGGCATGTTTTTTGGACATACTTTTTGTTTCTGCAACTATGGCCACTTTTAGCCCTGAGGACTTTTAGAAAATAAGCTCTTAAAACGTTTTTCACACTCTCCTGTCATGCATTTATGTCTAATAACAATGTCAAACAGTAGACACATGTAGGAGATCACAGGAGATTCCCACCACCACATTTCAAATTATGTATTGTGTATAAAAACATTATTTGGTGATAAGAGTTGACATCATATGCATCCTAAATACACACAATAAAAAAAAAGCATTAACTTAACTGCAGTTTGAATTTGAAAACATTTTATTAGGGGCAAAAATTGTTGGATGCCACACCTTTGGGACCTGTTTTGTTTTGAACAAATGCTTTCAGACAGTATTATATAGTGTATTATGATTTTTGAACATAAATGCTTTTAATACTATTTAATACTTTGTGATTGATTATTTATTGTTTATATTTCATACTGATTAATATTTATTATGATAATATTTTATGAGGATTGATATTCTGGGTCTGGGGCATGGATAAAATCTGCATATAAAGGGCCATTGAAAAGTAGCAAATATAAATCATGAGGCCATAGTAAAACAGTTTTAGTGTGACCTTCATGTAACAAAAGTTGTTTGTTTTAGCAAAAATCAATCCATGAGACCTAAAGTGTCCAATGTTAAAGAAACACCCGTTTATGTTCCTAAGATCATAGAGTACGAGGAGGCCTGTATGATGCAGCCATGAATATGTTACTATTTCCCTATGATGTGAATCAGTATATTGTTATCACAAATCTGGACAGTAGCAAGGGCTATAAACAAAACATTGAGATGTTGATGAGCCTGAGTATAGGTGATGGAGTTTAGGGTGTGATGGATGGGCTGGATGTTTTCTGTTCTCTACATTGACCACATAACAAGCCACCCTAATAAAAAAAACCAAAGTACTCTTTCTCTTTAGGGTAGGGCAGTTTTAGACTCTTTGACACAAAGTATAAACACATTTCACAAGTCACACTTAGATGAAATGACCTCACACATGCTGAGCAATCAGAGATGTTTTCACTATCTTCTGCCTCATCTTTGCATCATATGGAAAGACCATCAGCATATATACATTTAAACAGACACAAAAACTGTGCTGCTAACACAAACATAAGTAAACATACATATGGCAATCTTATGAATGATATACAATCACTCATAGGCACACGCACTCACACAGAATAGCTGATTTGATTAAGTCTCAAGCCCCCATTATTATGTTAGGTAGGTGGTGTAGAATTTCAATGATAATCCATAATGCATGACCAGCACTGTTGCCGTGGAAACATAAATTCAAGGTTACCAGCTTGCAGACACATAACGGGCTGCTCCAAGGAGGCGCTGCTCAAAATTCCGCTCATGGAAGTAGAGCATCAATCAAACTGTCGCAGATTGCAAAGTACTCATAATCAGATGGAATGCCTCAGAGAGAGAGAAAGAGCTCATATGTTTGGGAATATGTAGACAAACAACATCGCTCTACATAAGTAGGAGGAAAAAAGACTAAGCTATGTTCTCCGCAGACACTGTCCATCCACAAACACCTACAGCTTTGGTATGGAACTGGTCAATTTGAGGCAATATCACAGGTTTTGTGTGTGTGTGTGTGTGTGTGTGTGTGTGTGTGTGTGTTTGTGTTGTGTGTGTATGTGGTGTTGGTGTGTGTGTGTGTGTGTGAGTGTGTGTGGTGTGTGTGTGTGTGTGTGTGTGATGTTGTCATTCATTTCTAGGGCAACTTGATCTCACTTTATGCCGTTATCTGCTCGGGAGTGTGGTTTTGCTCGGGCAGGCTGGGATGTGACCTGAGCCTTCTGCTGTAGGGGGATGACGGAAATCAATTCTCAACAGAGATGCTCCGTAAGCCAGCCACGGGCCCCCTGCAGAAAGAGAGAGAGAGAGAGAGAGCTCTCTGGCCATGACTAGGCCCAGTTTTTCACATTCTCTGCACTGATTTTGGAGCAAATGTGCACAATTACTGATTTGCAAATGGGAGAATGTGTTAAATGCAGCTGAGAGTACTAAAGTCTTGCTGGCTGTAGTAATCAAACATGATTAGACTAGCCAAAATGATTTAAATAAGCACCGTTTTCTGTGCAATTCTGTGTAGGCCTAGTCATGACTTCTTAATTCTTTATGCAAATTTGTCTGAGACCTGCAGTCATCTCACCCTCTACAGTACACGCAGGACACCAGACATAATAATTACTAGAGAGCCATCGGGCACATTCAGGAGTGAAATGACTTTTTAGGTGACAAATTGCATTTTAGTAGGGGACAAATTGCTGGATAAAGATGGTTGTTCATAAGTGCTTCAGTACATAGCTTCTTACTTAAGCTTTCGATCACAGCCATTGCTGTGTGCTGTTATAAAAGGATATTTTAGTACATAAAATATGATGATTTAAATCAGGGATTCACAAACTTTTTTTTTTGTCAGCTGAACCCCTTTCACCTAAAGTATTTATTTGAAATGCCCCTTCAAGTAAATGCTTCATTTAATCACAGTTCTCTGATGTCAGTTAATGGTCAAAGAATTTGCAGAGAAACAAGTACAAATATTTATGCTTTTTAAGTAAATGTTTTATCTATTTTAATTTGACATTTTTATTATTTAATTATTAGATTTTGTTCAAGTCTCTGATTGAAATGATATAAACTAGGATATTCTTGTTGTATTCCGTTTTAATTTGTGATATAATACAGTATCGCTCTGTTTTGTAACAAAATTGCTGATTTAAAAAATCATCTGTGTTGATTTTCACCCAAACAAACTTTCCCTTATCATATATATATATATAGATATATATATATATATATATATTATATATAATAGATATATATATATATATATATATAATACTTTGTTTTTGATAATATTCTAAGTGTTTTTTGTGGATATTTTTACAGTTTTTCACTAAAAAGAACCGCTTAGTAAGTCACTTGTTTGTGAATCAGTCATCATGGCTCACGCTGTGTTTACTGAATTGGAAATAATGACACAGAAGGGCAGTGAATCATTCACAGTGAATGTTTATAAATGGTTTCATCCCCACAGGTCATCACAAAATATAGAGTACGTTGTATTTTTCAAAAGCATCATGTAAAAAAACATTTCATCCGAGTGAATTCGTCCGTTTTATAATGGCACCTATGGTCTAATTTTCCCCAGCATGAGACACTGGCACGCAATTTGTGGCATTTATATGGCAGTGTTTTACACGACTGTAGAAGCTAAGCCTCTTTCTCACTCATTCTCGCTCCTAATTGAATTCTTTTTCAGTGTTTTTCACTCACACACTCATGCTGCATCTGTCTGGGCAGGATTTCAGTAGTACTCTTTGAGAGGAGCTGGTCAGGCTCCCAGAACTGCGATTGTGTTCAAGAGAGGGGATATTGTTCAGTATTTCTTTTTAACATATCAGGTTTCTTTTAAGCAGGTCTGTGGCCTGTGAGGGTGGCGGGGCTTTGCAGATGGTCCATAGACATGTATATGGAAACACCTGATCCCAGATGGATGAAGATTTCTTACTACCACTTGTTCTTGGTTGAGTTTTTGAAAGACCTGAACCTGGTGGTCTAAAGCCATTGTGAATCTGTTTCGATAATTTTTGGGGAATCTGGCATGAGGAATTCAGGTGGTGTGCTGAGAGACCGTGACTGTATGCTGAATTTGTATTCATAAGGTTATAAATCCAGGGCAATAGGGGTCAGTTCACTCAATTGGTCAGTGGTCTCTCTTGATAAAACAGAGTTTGATTAGAGCCTCATGATCTGTCACATTGTTTCTTTTTTATCAGGAACTGAAACAGGGAAAAAAGAATTGGTTGCGGCTCGTTTCTCTCCATAAATATTGAACATAAAGTAGTGGATAAGACCGGCTTGGCCTGCTTTGCAGCAGATAAGCTAAGAAAGAATTGTGCAAGCATTTGGAGGGTTCCATTTGCATGATGTACAGTGGGAATTGTCTCAACGGCTTGAGGAGAGAAAACAAAATAAACCCCGGATTTGATCATATCTTCAATAAGGAACAGTTTCCAAATCAAATCAAAGAGCTGAGCGCAGAACTCTTGCGAAGGAGTGATGCTCTTATCGTAGAATGAGCTCTGATGTGTGGGGTTACATTAGCGTGCAGGTATTGGCTGTGTCCCTATTGCTCATTTTTCTTTGAATGATTCATGAGATGAACAGCCAGTGATATTGTTGTTTATCCACAACTCATTTCATGCATTTGTTAAAAAAAACACATGCTGCCTTAATAATATTTGTCAACCCTACTTGCCACATACTTATTCACCATTCTGCATGGTTGGTTTCACTTTGCAAGGTCATACACACCTGTAATCATAATTGAATGGCGTTTTAAAAAGTTATGTAGTAAAAGCATAGGGAGTGTTTGCGTTTTCAGTATGAACATTAAAAAATAAATAAATAAAATTGCTATAAAATAGATTTGAAAAGTGCCACGTTTTCATGTGCTATATTAAATTAACTGCTTAACAAAGCTGCACACTTATTTTCTTCACAATCAGAATAATGTTGTGAGTGCATGTTTGTTGTATGCTTAGCCACCTGGAGTAGCTGAGAAGTCATAAAATAATTGGAAACTGCTGTTATGAGTATGTGTTCGCTTGTTTACAGCTCAGAATTATAATTGCATTATATTTGCTAGACAGACATGTTACTTTCACTGCTAAACAACAGATGGTGACCACAGAGTTAAAAGAGCCTTGTGGTGTTAAAAGTCTAAAAGTTCTTTAGTGTTTTTACAGCCGATGATAAAAATCAGGGGGGGTTTTTGGAACTCATTCACTTAATATATGATGTTATGTTATTATAATATATTTATATATAAACAACATATTGTTATATTTTCAGCAGCCATTACTCCAGTCTAAGTGTCACTCTAATATGCTAATTTGGTGTTCAGGAAACATTTTTATTATCATCATTGTTGGATCAGGATCTTTTGATAAAAGAAGTGCAAAGGCCTGGATTCATCTGAAACAGAAAATCGGTTGTAAACCTCATAAAGTCTGTGACTGCACTTTTGATCAATTTAATGTATCCTTGTTGCAGAATAGCATTACTCATTCCTTTCAAAAAAATCTTACTGACCCCTTTATATATTAAATTGAAAAAAAAATTATAATAATCTTATTAGCTAAAACTGTGAGCTCTTCGTACATCCTTCATCTTCTATTGTACAGATTTAAAAGGCTTTGGCAGGAGGGCTCGGGGAGAGGTTCAGTGTGGTGTGCGTTTGAGTGCATGCTGGGATTGCGCTCACCAGGACCCCTCCGCAGGACACAGAGCTCACGGGGCCACCATTGATCGTTCGCTTGGCACAATGCCTGGAGTTACCTCGCCTGTTTGACGAGATATGTCTTAGCATGCTCACTGAATTGATATCAAATATTTATCACTACCTCGCAGTAATTAAGTGAATATTTGGGGATCTACGTCTACTGACAAGTCAGGTTTGAAAATGCTGAATGCAGACATAGTTTATCTGTCACCTGCAGCTGCTCTTTTCCCAATTGTATATGCATGTATCTGACCAGCGGGAGAGGTCTTTGATAGCCGTAGATTTCATTAGTCCAAACTTGATTTCCTCAGGGGTATTTCCTTCCCGCTTACAAATTGATCCAGCGAGCTTTCAAGAAGGCAGGAGGCCAATCAAAGCAGTCAGAATCAGAGTGGCCACATGTGGACGCAGCTCGTGTTCCAGAACTTTCTGGAGTCAGGATTTAATACGTCACTTCTGTGAGAGTCACAGTAGTGGTAGAGAGCTTTCTTTCCACCTGCTCCTATTTCTTTCTTTCTTTCTTTTTCCACATGATCAGTGAAGACAGTGCCGTTTTTTTTATTAGCGCTCTCTGTTCTGTTTGCATTTCTTATTACCATTCAGATAAGTGAATCCCAAGGCAAAGCTTTGGCCTTTGGTGCTATCATTCAAGTCATTCTCTAGGTGTTTATCTATGCCCCCCTCCTCCAGAACTGAATTGAAGCACCAGTGGAGCTCAAGCCACTTTTGTATGCACAGCCATTATTAAGGTGACAAGATACCATCTCTCCAGTGGGGGGTCTAGAAGAGGCCAGGGCGAAATGGATGGGCCATTCCCTGAGTGTTTTGCAAATGAATGCACCCTGGAAGGCTTCTAGGATAGCCAAGGTTCAATCCCCCGCCCCACCCTTTCGTGCTTCTGTCCTCCACTCTTTCTGCTATTTTGTGCTTCTATATGGGCAACTAAGACAGTCGTCAGCATTTTTTAGCACAAACCTACTGCTCATTCGCACTGTTCCTCAAGGCTAGTTTATTTATGAGGCCGGGGTATATCATTGTTTTCAGAGTCCCCTTTGGTAAAATGACGCAAATACTGTTGTGATGGTGGATGGCATTAACAGATCATTTGCATGTCTTTAAAACCAAATAGTTTTTAACACGTTGAAAATGCAAATCTCTGACTCATATTTAATGGCTGATATTCCTCTCTGGCTCTAAATAATATATGTGATGCTCATTGGAGCAACTTATGACATATTGTTATGTAACTTCTGGCCTATTTTTGCCTCAACATGCAAATGACTGGTAATTAACAAGCTCCAGCCTGGGCAGATTTTTTCTGAAGTACTACAGAGAGAATTTACAGAATATTTTCTATTTAATTATTTATTTATTTGCACTGTTATAGATTATTGAGGATTTCCGTTTCAGCCCCCCATTTGAAAAATTGAAATTGAATTAACAAGCTGCAGTCTAGACAGAGAAAATCTACAGAATTTAATTTGATTTTTTTGTATATAATCTCTTTGGTAATTCAGAAAAATTGGTGTTTTATTAAAAAAATGTGTTTATCTAAATAAACAAATTTCATTAAAAGATACAGTCTGTTTTACTGAAGTCGTAGAGAGAATCTAAGAATGTCTGTTATTATATTATATTTATATCATTTCATTTCATTTATTTTATTTTATAATTGAATTAAAAAACTACATGGAAGACGCGCTCATTAACCAATTTTATTTAGTTTAACTTTTTTTTTTTCTTATGTTCTTTTCCGTAGCTTTTTGTCTGTATAGTACTTCAGAAAAATGTTCAAAAAATATTTTTGTCTAAATTAACAGATTTAATTAAAAGCTACAGTCTAGTTTTTGTTCAAGAGTACTGCAGGGAGTAGTAATCTACAGAATAAAATGTTTTATTTTCATTTAATTTGTAATCCATTTGAATGCCATTGTTAGTAAATTTCCTCTATAGTACTTCCTTACTATAGTACTATTTTTATTTTAAAAATCATTTTATGTGAATTAATTATTTTACAGCATTTATTTTGTTATTTATTTTATTAATACTAAAATGATCATTTTAGTGGCTTTAAAGGAACAACACAATTAACATTGCACAAACCTTATAATATGATTCGTTCAGTTACGCTAAACTACAATATTGCTGTGAAGTCCTATTAATTGGCTAATAAAAAAATGATATACAATAAATGAGATTACACACCCAGAAGGTTCGAGTGCCTAATATGAGGCCCACAAACCAACTTGAACCTCTGAAGCAAGATCCAGATGTTTAACGAAGCAGAAACCTAGCTTAACCTGAGTTAATGGCCAGCTGTTGATAGTAGATACATTCTGATAGACAGAGTGTGAAAACAGATAGGGGTGACTGGTCAGAACGGGCCTCTTGTCTTTTTTCCCCAGCTTCTGTAACAGATGGCTGGCCTGAGGTTTGGGTTTTTGCAAAGCCTCTCTCTCTTTCCCTCGCTCAACAGGATTGTTACATCTTCACAGCTAAAACCTTCTCAAA
Organism: Sinocyclocheilus anophthalmus; assembly: GCA_018155175.1. Taxonomy (NCBI): domain Eukaryota; kingdom Metazoa; phylum Chordata; class Actinopteri; order Cypriniformes; family Cyprinidae; genus Sinocyclocheilus; species Sinocyclocheilus anophthalmus. Next base: position 122,964 of record JADLZN010009770.1, read on the forward strand.
ACCATTTGGACGGACACTTCAAACTGAAAAACAACTAGTTTTTGGCATCAGCGTGGTGAGATTATTTTTAGACAATTAATTCAAACACATTATAGTGTGTTTATTTCCATTCCACCTTTGATCCGTCCTGTAACAGTTCAGCAAGTAATTAATGATACTCTGGCCCGTAGAAGGTCACACAAAACATGTCAGAGAGCCAAAGGCTTCCTACCGAGAGAAACTAAATCACCTGCATCCCAGACATGAACCCAACCTAACCCCTTCTTCCGGGCTTTACTGCACACTAATAATCAGCGGCATCAAAGGCACGCCGCCGCTCAGATTGTAATGTCTCTCTAATGACTTTTAAAGGGTCTTTTAATGCTTATTTTACTGTTACCTGTTGATGTTCAAATATGCTTAGTTTTTAAAACAGCTTGTGCTGTTTTACGGGATGTGTAATGACAGGTTTTGAACTTCCCTTTCTGTTTTGGGTAGTCATTCAGTGTGTTTGTGCGGGTCTGTTACAGGAAGAGTCTTCTTTCAGGCCAGAGCGGAGATCCAGGTGATGACAGGCATGATATCAGCTCAGAGGAAGTGCTGACGGATCCTGAGCTGGTCAGACATGAGGGCTTTCAGGATGAGGGCGAAGGCAAGTGAGATAGACCACCTGTTTACCTGACAACTGTCACGACACTGGCAGATTTACTATAAAATAGTGCCATAGTCACAGAGAACAGATATACACACTACCATTAGGAAGTTCAGGGGTCAGTAAGATTTTTAAAAATGTTTTGGAAAGAGGTCTCTTATGCTCACCAAGGCTGGATTTACTTAATCAAAAATTGGTAAATATTATTACAATTTAAAATAAACATTTTCTATTTTAATATATTTTAAAATCTAGTTTAATTCTGTGATGTAAGCGAATTTCGTCTTCAGTGTCACATGATCCTTCATAAATCATTCTAATATGCTGATTTGTTTCAACATTTCTTACTGTCAAAGTTGACAGTAAAATGTTGTATATTTAAATGCTGTATATTTGGAAACCTTGATTCTTTTCAAAATACTTTGAAGAATAGAAAATTAAAAATGTTGGATTCTGCAGAACAAAGATCTGTCTACAGATTTAAAATGAAATGAGGGTGAGTAAACAATGACAGTAATTTCATTTTGGGGTGAACTATCCCTTCAACCAAATCTAGTTCCACAAAAACAGGAAGACAGTATTGAAGCAAAACAATTGATCTCAAAAGGGAGTTAGGTAACACAAATAAAACAACAAAGTGACCTTATACTGGCCTGTTTGCTCAACTCTAAAGTTATCTGATTTTTAAATCAAGTGATTATTTCATTTCCTGAGATAACTGCAGCAGTCTTGCAAGCTCGTTAAAGTCTTTTCGTCATATGCTAATTTTGGAAAAGCAAACACAGTGGCTGGAGGGAAAGATCTATTGTTGCCAGACTAGAGCCTGTTCAAATGCAAGCGGTCAAAATAAAATGAACTGGTTTATTATCAACAGAATCTGGAATGTAAATAGAGAGTTCAAAGCACCGGCCATTTACACTAACATATTAGCATTATGCAGAGGCTCATCTAGTTAATGCCATCATAAAATCTGTTTTATATATAACTGCAGTCCACATTTGGTGTGAATAAAATGTCAGAAGACATGCCAGCAATAGGAACAAACGTTTGCGCTAGAGATTCTGAGCTATTTTAGGTTATCAGTATGCAAAATATAATGGGATAAGTGCCAGCTAGCTCTCAGTGTTCTAGGTCAAATGGGTAAAACCTCCAGATTTGTTGATGTTATCTCAAAACACACTTGAACAACCGTGGAGTGGCTCCTAAACTTTCTTGTCCAGGTCTCTGTCTGTCGCCGTGAACTTTTATCTGATGGTCATGGCTCTTTGGCTATTTGCATTTGGTTCCTATTTGAACATTACAAGGCCACGAGGAGAACCGAGTCCATTATGTGAAGTCAGACGATTCGTGCTCAGGAAATGAGGGTCCAATTATAGTGACCTCAGGGGGCAGCCGTGAGACTTAAGTAAAGAAATATGGAGGATAGAACGAAAAAGAAAGAGGAAATATAAAACATTGTGCATGATTGTGCATGAATGATAGTATGAGGGTGTTTATGTTTAATATGTGCTTTTCTGTAGAACATGTTATTTCATTTGGCTTCCCCGTATAAGGCGGTTGAGAGGGGAAACAGCCAGTTCTCCTCTGCATGCCCTTCTCCAGATGGGACTGTGTCAAACCTGCTTCATAAAATCAAAGAGCAATTTAAGTAAAGGTGTAAAAACTAGGTTGCTCCTCCTACAAGTCTGGGCCTAATCAGAAACTGGTTCATTATTTCTCTGCAGAGCTGGTGATATTTATTAGGTGGAGTTTAATTGAAAGTCCAGACAGCTCTCTGATGACTGGGGTTTTAAAGCTTGTTTATTTGGATGGTTGTCTGTAATACTCTCACTGAACTGTTAGAACATTCACACCTGATTGGATGTATGTCTGTTATATGATCTTTTAGCTTGGAAAGTGTATGATATACAGTATGTACACACAGTATCATAAAATATGATTTTGCCTATATAAAATATAAAAATAGGTGCAACAAAAAAAAATAATTTATATTGCACAGGCAATTATTTATATATAGAATTTTGCCTATTTTCTATAAAATATATAACTATTTTTTGCCTTCTTGTTGCACCTAATTTTACATTCCACTGGTAAATCCATCAGCACTTAACATTTTTTTCCCCCTCTGAATAACAGAAAATTAATTTTCCCCACTGCATTTCTAAACACATACTACAGATCTACTCCCTCCAGTGCCCCTGCTGAGCTGGTCCCCATTCTGCATTTGCATTACATCGAGTAGATCTCATCTCCGCCTTCACTTTTGTCTGCCACCTCCATCTAGACACATAATGAAATTGTCTCGCTTGTCTACCTGATTTAATGTTGTTTAACAATGCTCCAGTCAAAGACGAATGCTGCGAGAAGGGCGCTTGAGGTGAGAACTAAAAATGGAATCCGGTGCAGCCCTCACCAGGTTGACATAGGCCCTGATGTGCTGCATAGACGTCTTTGCTTTGGTTAAATATGGTGGGGTAGCAAGCTGGCTGAGGAAGAGTTGATAAATCAAAGTCTGCTGTAAAGGATTGGAACTGCTGTTTTCTAAAAAAGACCTGATTCTGTTTTGTTAACAGTCCTCGCACATGCATTCATATACTACCACCAGGACACCACTATTGAATTTACAGTGTGAAACAAACAGTATCAGAGTTGTCTGATTACTGATGAATGACTATAATAAGGAGATTGTGTTAAGCGAATCAAAAGTGTACATGGCAATGAGTGTTGTCTGACTCCTGAATGATGAGCTGGTTCTTTTCAGTGAATCAAGTATTTAGAGTTCAACCAGTGTAGATTAACTCCCAAACAAATGACTCTAATGAGTCAGTTCTTTTCTGTGAATCAAACGATGCTTCTTAAATAATTGTAGTTAGTGACTGCTTGTTCATGTAGTTAAACATCCACATTATGATGTCAGTAGTATCATTTTGTCAGTAGTATTTTCAAAAAAATTATTGAAATAAGCACATTTTTGTTTTAGTATTACTGTTTAATAAGGCCAGTTATTGGATTGCATTTATGATTGCATTTATGCTGCCTTTATATAGTCTGTGTAAACGTCTTCTGCAATAATTTTTAAATAAGTATTTTTATTTTTATTGAAAATATTATTTTGCATGGGAATTGCATTCCTTTTTTCCTAATATGTATTCCTTAAATATGCTAAAATCACTAATCGATTTGTTAAGGCACCAGAATCGTTAAGGGGCCATTCACTCAGAACATGTTTTTGCTTGGAACGGGGAGGAAATGCAAAGCCTTGAGATGTGTTTTTTTTTTTTAAGTTGAACTCATTTTAATTTGAGCGCTGTGACAGTTAACTGTGTCGTGCACAAGACTGCAGGAGCACAATGGTCAAACATGTCAATCTAGCACGTTTACATAGAAAAACTAATGTAAAGTAGCGTAGTGTTATTGGAAAACCTGTGAATGGCCCATAAGAATGTAACTGGAACTGTTACATTCTTTACGACTTCGATCCCTATAGTCGTCCAAATCTTTAGTGTGTGTGTTTTAAAAATGCATGCTAGGTTATAGTATAAAAGGAGATCAAATGTACACATTAAATAGCATTATAAAGTCTTCTCCACTTGTTTGTGACACAGGTTTATAAGTCGCAACTCTGATTGAGCGACTAAACCCACGCACTTCCCTTTTCATTCACTCCAGGAAGCCTCTCCACCATGTTTGTTTGGGTTATTGTAGAACCGCGTTGTCACATGACCCGAGGTTAGATTCAATCTCTGACTCTGATCCACCCAAGTCTTGCCCAAAATAGAGTCTAATAGTATTTGCATTCTGCCCAGACCCTGCTGTATGGGTCAGTGGTGCTGGATGCAATGAACTGAACACTCCTGGCCTGGACATTTGACAGTGCTTAGAATTTGCATTGAGATCCTATTGTGATCCAGATTCGTGCTATTGCAAGAGGGGGAAGTCAATAGGAGGAACATTCACACACAGCAGAGATCAATAGACCTATTATTCTCGTGGCTGTTTGCTCCACCGGCTAACGTCTCAGATGTTGGATAAATTCAGATTACAGGAAAAAACTGAATGCAGCTGTCTTGTCTGAACTTTTAGGTTGTAAAATGATTTTAAAGTTTGCATACACGTATTTGCATGAAGTTGAGTGGCCTCTTAACACCAGTGGTGAACAATCAATGAAAGATGCTCATGCGAGGGAGCATTGCTGCTTGAAATGCAGGCCGTCTTACGACATTGTTGTCACTAAATCACTGATTCTGTTTTGTCAGGTTTTGTTTTTAACTGGTCCCCTTTCTCTGAAAAAAGAAGGACCGTGTGTTTCCTCCTCTTCCTCTTGCATGTTGGTTCATAGATCAGTATGATTCAGCACAGCCTATTCTTTTTTATCATGCCTGTTTTCTGGATTGACTAGAAGAAGACAGAAGTATATCATATAGGCATATACTATCATTGAAAGGTTTGGGGTTGGAAGGATTTTTTTTTTACTTGTTAAAAGCTTAGTCTCTCATGCTCTTATGCTAATCACAGCTGCATTTATTTGATCAAAATACAGTAAAACAGTAATATTGTAATAACTTGTTTTTAAATATAATCACTCCATTAATCATTCTAATACACTGCATTTATATAAAATATATATATTTTTTGTATCAATGCAAAAGACTGCACTGTCACTTTTTATCAGTTTAATGCATCATTGATGAATAAAAGTATTAATTTCCTTAAAAATCATACTGCGTCAAACTGATTATTATTTGATAATTAATCATTATTCATTAGCAAGTGCAAATTGTTTTTCAGAGAGTTTTTTTTTAAAGGGGTCATATGATGTTGCTAAAGAGAACATTATTTTGTGTAATGAAATGGTTATGCGGTTTAAGGTTCAAAAAACACAGTATTTTCCTTCCACATACTGTACATATTGTTTCTCCTCTATGCCCCGCCTTTCTGAACGCATAGATTTTTACAAAGCTCATCAGTCTGAAACGCGAGGTGTGCTGTGATTGACCATCTATCCAGTGCGATCTGTGATTGGCCGAATACCTCAAGCGTGTGAGGAAATGTTACACAAAAAACACAACAACCACAAACAAACCCCTTACCACATTGTGATGATGCCCTGTCAGGGCCGGAGCGACGATTCAAAAACATGAAAACCCATTGAACGGCATTCGTGTCATCCAGTGGGGACATAATTATGGATTATAATGACTTGTACTGTCTTTTACGCGTTGCGTTGCATCGCGCCGCGTAATCATTAAAACCATGTCTGCATTTGTGATCGAGAAATGACAAACAACAAGCCCTACTCTACACTGCCAAAAAACTCGCTTTAAATATATAAAAGATAAAAACTCTTTAATATAAAAAACGTACTTACAGTCAGAACAGCCAGCATTGTAGTCTAACGTTACTCTACAAGGATCAGGAACCTTCTTCATAAAATTTGCTGCCCGCTCATCGAATATTTGGGTTGACGTGTTTTCTAAACAGTGTTGGTAAATCAACGTAACCACTGATTTCTAGTTGTGTCCTTTTTTGGAAGACCAAACTAAGTAGTTTCATTTTCACAATGAAACATAGCGTCACACACGGTGGCCTTGAGTGAACAGAGGCCGGGGGATAAAGTGAGGAACGGCCGGCGGTCTGAGTGAGCAGAGGCGGCGGATTCGACAAAGCGGCGGGCTTGCGGCAACCACATGTAACAACCCCGAGCTGGACTCCACTTCGTCCACGGTGAAAGCCATTCCGGCGATCCGCAGCGCGAAGTTGATGTATTTCCTCATCAACACCACACTGATCAAGCTCTAGGCATGACGCAAGCAGATAGTCGTGTCTTCTTTTGGAATGTCAAACAAAGTAGTTTCGCATTCACAACATGGCGGCAGCAACAATACTACAGCGAGAATAAAAGTTGCGCCTTTTTTCTTTGCGTGAACATTTTGGGCGGCATTATGCTAATATTTCCACTTAGTGAGGTAGATATGTGGGGCGTGTTAGAACTAGCCGTTTTAGGTAGGTGTGGCTGACTCTTTAACTTTTATTAAGAATATCTCTTTGGCTTTGAGACTTTAGTCTTTGCAACTTTACAGATCTTCTTTATGCACCAAGAGCTTGTAACACTCCAAAGAGAAAGGAAAAATTTAAATCGCATCATATGACCCCTTTATTGTTCAATGTCTCACACCCAATGTTAACAGGATTACACCACAACATCTATCTATCTGTCTGTGTGTGGGTGTGTGTGTTTGTGTTTGTGTTTGTGTTTTGTGTTTGTGTGTGTGTGTGTGTGTGTGTGTGTCTCCTGCTCACCGTTCTTTAATATTATATTCAACATTTTAAAAAATCTCTAGAATGATACAAATGGAAGTATGGGAATGATTGTCTATTTGTATTTGGTAGTGAAAATTCTGTCATCTCTTCCTCGCCCATGTGTCATTACAATAATTGCATGAAAAAGAGTAATTATTAATATACATGAATAAATATCTTCACATTTTCTCCTTCAGTGTTCTGCAGAAGAAAGTAAGTCATACAGGTTTGGAACGAAATGAAGGTGAGTAAATGGTGACAGAATGTTTATATTATGCCAAAGCTGTTGTACTGCCCTGTAATGAGCACTATAACTTGCAACCCGTTTATTATAATAAGTTCCAAACCAAATCGAAACTTCACCATCCTCTCCCCTCTGCCATTCTCTCTTCTCAGACTCAGTGCAGCTGTGGACCTCTTCACCTCAGCCTGGTACTCGAGGTCTGCACCCCTGCATGACGAACAATGGAGGTATTAGAAGGCCCTGTTAAGCTGCAGCCCTCTTCAAACAGGCAGCCAGCATGGTACCAGATCCAAGCCCTCAGCAGCTGTGCAGCTCAGCAGCTAACCCCCATTCACTTCACTGACAGAAATCCCCGCTCTCCATCCCAAAGACTGCTTAATGCAGGGCTCTCTCAAGTGAAAAGAGTGTTTCTTATGTCTTTATTATCTCAGAAAAAGGACACACAGATTCTTTTTGTGCCAGTACACTTTCATTTGCCAAAGGCAAGCAGTCTCATTTTTATTTATTTTTTTTGAAAAGGGTATCAAAGTGAGAAAGGGGGATTTATAACAAGCCTGTAGCAGAGCAAGCAGGTCTCGCAGCCAGAAACGTCTTATGTTTCACTGCCTCTTTTCCTGGTATCTGACGCTGGGCTGCCCAGCCTCCATGGTAATTAGACTGAAAATCCTCCAGTACCGGGCCCCTGCATAAAACTCTCTTTGATGGGGAACTTGATTTCCTCAACATTTCTTTTTTTTGGCTAAGTTGGCTTATGCCCATATCGGTCATCCCCACCTTATTTCTTATTGGATTTTGACCTACTGTACTAACACACTTGTGACACTCTGCCCTGTGCTGGTACACAGAAACCAATTGGACATGCTCTATAAATCATCGCCCACATCCTTCTAGAGGAGAGTGGAAAAATAAAATAGCAGTCAGGCCTGTAGCCTTGGGAGGGAGGAGGCACAACTGGGATACATTCTGCCGAAGAACAGGGGATATTAAATACATAGCAGCACCTGGAAGTGTTCAGATACATAGAGGAAAGGTTCAGTGGATTGGTTATAACAGTAAGTACTGCATTACCTTGATCTTACTCAACTCTTAGATGCAGAATTCCTGATATAGATGGCATGCACTGTTCCCCCCCCCCCCCAAAAAAAAATGCACTTTCAGATATAGTTTTAAAAAGTGTCTAAAATATATTTGTAATATAGATATTAAAAAGTACATACACAACTTACTTATTTTTCCTAAAATATTTGTATATATTCTCAGGCTACTGTATATATTTATTAGCCCAAATTATTGTTCAGCTAAAAAAATATTTGATTATTATGACTTAGTAGTATTAAATTATAAAAAAATTACAGATGTATGTATTTTACATTTTAAATAAATAAAAATGTTGGTATATTTTCCATATGGTATTTTGGTCGCCTATATATTGTATTTAAATTGCCAAATTTTAATACAAATATAATAATATGATAATATACAGTATCTGTGGGGGGTTGTGGGTGTGTAATAAATATATATGTGTATTATTATTATTTCTGATGTTTATCAGTACATATTGGTTACCAGCTAATATTAGAGATGTTTTCTTTAATATTGTATATATAACCTCTGATTTTTTTATTTGAACTGAGCATTAGATGACGGAAAGTTAGTAAATAGGAGAAATAAGCTTGCATAATTCAATGTCCAATCAATGAATTATTCATGCAAATTTTTCCTGTTGTAACTTTTCCATCATCTAATGCTCACTTAAAGTTAATCTTATAGCATTTAAAACGATTGATTTTAGTTTACATTTACATTTATGCATTTGGCAGACACTTTTATGCAAACTCACATTGCATTCAAGGTATGCATTTACTTTTTATCAGTTCTACCTTTCCATTCATTGCTATCGCCATGGTCTTGTTTTTAAGCAGCGGGCTTAGATTTTAGATTTTAGCAAACAGATTCCAATTCCAGAAATAAGCAGAGAATCTCAGACATGTGGCTGAGAAATCCCTTTCACATAACGGTCGACATTCCAGTGGAGAAACCTCACCAGTCATTTGATTTTACCTTTCTGCAGCTCGCTGGGACAAGAAGGATGTTTGAACCCAGCATGACCTGGCATGTAGGAATGATTTTTATTGGGACAGGTTTCAGGCAGTGAGCCCAGCAGACGGTTAACTGTTTTAGCATATACAAAAAAGCTTTTGAATATTGTTCACCTTAAAGATCCCCTCTCGGTTGTGCGTTCGCTCCACTCCATTTTGGATTCTCTGATGTGTAAATCTGAATACAGGATGTAGCCATAAACCTCTGACTCTCACGACCACGCTTGCAAATTTCAGCTATCAAAACTAAATGGCCGCCACGAGAAAAGCAACTCTTTTTCGCTTTTGAATCTGAACTTCCAAACAACCGAGACGTGATCGGCAAGGGCTCTTCTGCTTTTTCATCTTCAAAGGCATGCTATTAATAATCTCCATAAATAATAACAGGTTGCCAGGAGTGTGACGTGGATGAGAATGTCACAGTATCTGCCCCTGAACACTTTGTCTGTCTCAGAGGGCACGGCGTATAAAGCCTGAACTCACTCATCACTAAACTGCACATAGATCAAATATAATAGCATCCATCCAGTTATGTACATTTTCATTGCCTCTATTATATATCTTAAAACACACATTTAAGTGAACGTGGAGGTGAATTTTATGTTGTTGCCATGGTTAAGATATTCTAAAATGAAAAGGAAGTTACTGACACATGATTTTTTCACTTTCTCCAATGAAAAAGTTTCAAATGTATTTACTCTTTCAGAGTTCATAAGGTGCCGCATAACAGGAACGACCTAATGATAGTTTTACTAATAGAGAGATCTTGAGTGGAATTAGCCATCTGACTAGCATTCTTGATAAAGACTCTTCCAAGAAAATTATTAAAGGGGTCATATGATGCTGCTAAAAAGAACATTATTTTGTGTATTTGGTGTAATGAAATGTGTTTATGCGGTTTAAGGTTAAAAAACACATTATTTTCCACATACTGTACATTAGGGGTGCCCAACCCTGCTCCTGGCGATCGATTGTCCTGCAAAGTTCAGCTCCAACCCTAATCAAACACACCTGAAGCAACTAATTAGGGTCATCAGGATCACTTAAAAATTAAAGGCAGGTGTCTTTGATTAGAGTTGGAGCTAAACTTTGCAGGACAGTCGATCGCCAGGAGCAGGTTTGGGCACCCCTGCTGTACATTATTGTTTCTTCCCTATGCCCCGCCTTTCTGAAACGCATCGATTTTTACAAAGTTCATCGGTCTGAAAAGCGAAGTGTGCGCTGATTGGCCAGCTATCCAGTGCGTTGTGATGGGCCGAATACCTCAAGCGTGAGATGGAAATGTTACGCCCTTTGCCATATTGTGATGCCTTGTCCGGCTGGAGCGACGAGACAAAACATGAAAACCCATTATAAACGAGGCATTATTTGCATCCAGTGGGGACATAATTACTGATTATAATGACTTATACTGTCTTTTTACGTGTTGCATTGCGTATTGCGCCGCGTAAACCTAAAACCATGTCTGCATTTGTAATCGGAGAAATGACAAACAACAAGTGCTACTCTAACACTGCCCAAAAACTCGCGTTTGAATCGTCAGTGGGAAATTCTTTAAATATAAAAAACGTACTTACAGTCTGTGAGTCAGAAAGCCGGCATTGTAGTCTACTCTCCCAGGATCAGAAACAGTCCTCCATAAAATGTGCTGGCCACATCTGAATATTTGGGTTAACTGTTCTGGAACAGTGTTGTAAACAACTTAAAACCACACTGATTTCGAGTCGTGTCCTCTTTTGGAAGGCCAAACCAAGTAGTTTTGCTTTCACAACGAAAAACAGCGTCACACACCGCAGCCTTGAGTGAGTAGAGGCGGTGGGCTTGAGAACGTCGCGGCCGGCGATTTCGACGAAGGGGCGTCCGCGGGCTTGCCAGCAACCACATGTGGACGACCCCGGCTGGCTCCGCTCGTCCATATGAAGCCGATCCGGCGACCAGACACAAGCGCGCAGTTGATGTCTTTCCTCAGCGAACAGCACGGATCACTCCAGGCATGACAGCAGATATCTTGCCTCTTTTGGAAGCCAACCAAGGATTTTTCGCTTTCAGAACGAAACACAGCGCCTTCACGACATGGCGGCGGTGGCAACAATAATACTACAGTGAGAATAAAAGTTACACCTTTTTTTTTGGGCGGTGTTATGCAAATCTTCCCACCTAGTGATGTAGACATGTGGGGGCGTGATAGAACGAGCCATTTTAGGTAGGCGTAATTGACTCTTAACTTTTATAAAGAATATATCTTTGGATTTGAGACGTTAGTCTTTGCAACTTTACATATCTTCTTAGCACCAAGAGCTTGTAACACGCAAAGAAAGAAAAATGGAATCGCATCATATGACGGCCCTTTAAAAGTTGATGGGTATCAATAGGCTTTACCTGAGAGACTTGTGAAATCTACCAGGATAGTCTTCAAGTTTCTAGGAATGTCAATGTTGAGTCACTACTTTTTTCCTTCATCTCAAGCGTTTCGCCCTTCTGACCCCTTACGGATCCCTTTCACGGCAAAAACAAAACAAAAAAGCTTCAGTTGGATTCATAGTTGAAGTAATCTGTCTCCCTTAATCATGCCCTTTTGTGCTAAATTAAAAATGTGTCCAAGTTCCCTCTGTGCCATTATTGGCCACCTAAGATTTGTGGAAATATAGATGTACATTGGCTATCATATACGACTCTTCTACACTACCTCTCACATTCTACCCCCAATCTTCAGAAATTGAAAGACTCTTCAACCTTCAATCAGAAAACAGACTGCTTATCTTCACAGTGCACATGACAAATGGACGCATGTAATGTAGATGACGGGGACCTCCTACTGTGTGCTTTCGTACACCAACCATACAATCAAACAATTACAAAAAGTCTCCTCTCGCTGTTATCCAAACGCATCACATATTGGCGGAGTTAACCTTGCCTCAATGCAGAGGGAGAAATAAAGTATAAGAAAAGAAAATCTAAAAGTGTGAAAAAAAGAAGAGCTGTTTTGTTCTGCAGCAGTAAGCAATACACACATACAAACTAATTAACCATTCAGGTATCTATTGTGATGATGCTGACCACTAGTGCGCTCACACAACCACATCAACTGCAGTTCAACTTTGATGTGCACGGGTGGCGGGGGGTTAGCACAAAAGCTGGACTCTCAAGTAGAATGGATATATAGTGTTGGTTTTGGTGTACCGATGGATGGGGTCTATAGAGTCATATTGCTAAATGAGATAGTGAAGAGGAGGAGGAAAAGATAGGCTGGGTTGTAACAGAGGAGGGAGTTACTTGATTGTTTAATATAGTTAATATGTCTTCCTTTGAGTGACTTAAACTAGTTGATATATGTGTGTTTTTGTATAAAAAATTTTGTACACTGTTCTGGGGTGGGCAAGAGGTTAGATTATAAAAAAGTTTATAATGGGTGGGTAAAGTACATTAATTTATTAATAATATTTTAAAGAAATTTACATATGAATGTGGAATGACTTGAAATCATAATGTATTTGTTTATATTTCATATATTTTTATATTTTGATCAATCATCTTTTTAAAAATAAATTTTTATTAATTATATGTACCCTTTAAGCTTGCTTTTATTTTTTTTTTACCTTTTTTGTATTAATCAATCATCATTTAATATTTACCTTAAATTCAACATATATGTTACATGACTTTGAATACACCGCCTTTTTTGTTAGCCTATCTATTTTTGAACTGACTTCCCTTTCCATAATCTTTTTCAACTAACCTTCCCTTTTCAATATTGACTTACCTCTCCCTTTCATTCCATTTTTACTTCTATACCTTGCACTTTCCCTTCACCAAACCCCCCCACCCCCCCTCCATTAACTAAACTTTAGCATTCCCTGCCTCCCTGTTCCGTGGCACGACCCACGACATCTGCCCTTTTACACCATTTTTAACCAGACATTCTCAGGTACCGTTCCCAATCATCATTTGAACCCCCTCACACCTTTATTAACCTGTTCTCAAATCCTCTCCTGTGACCACTTGTGATCACATTTCATCAAGGGGATTTCATGAGCGCATACATTACGTGCTATGTCAGTGTGCTAAAACAAGTTGATAAAACACAAAATGCCAGCACAAAATGTTTTGGATCTCATTTTACCACTGTCCACCGATCAGATCACCCAAGACGGATGTTAATGCCAGGTGTAAACGGGGCCCTAGAGTCCCAGGAGTCTTCAGTGTGCCTAATCAGAGTCAATGTGCCCACCTCCCCAACCCCCAAATGTAATGGGCTAGATTAATCCCTGCCTCTCTGCCTGTACTGAGGGGTAGCAGGGGCCTGTGCCTTATAATAGTGGTCATCCATCATTGATAGATGTGAGGGAATACTACTATCTTCATACCTAAAGATAACACTTAGAGCACAGTGGGAAAAAGAAGACATGTTTCTTAAATGTTCTGAGAGGAATAAAGACATATTGAACGACCTCAAAATAGAAGGAAAGCACAGGTTAAGAGTGGATGCGGATATGAATGCGCAGTATTTTATTGCCTATTCCATGTCTTGTGTTTCTGAAAATGAAAAGGTGGATTATTTTGCTGAGAATTGAATGCACTTCATAAATAATACAGAGTAAGCAGTCGTTAAACAACTGGGGCCAATTTAGCTTCCAGAAAGTCTTTTCCGCCCTTTTTAAGAACATCTGTTACAAAGGTATATTGAAAAAAAAAAATTTTAAGACTAGGAAACAGGAAATGAGATTAAGGGCCTTCTAAATACAAGTTGTATAAATATAAGATCTTAGCTCTTCCACAACATCTAAGGTTTCAGAAAAAGTGGGCTGAGTTATTCTAGAAATACTTGATATTCTGAGCAAATGCGTGGAACAATAAACAGTATTTCACTTTGTGACATTGACTTGCTATGTCATTCTGGCAGAACCTCTTTTCCTCATAAATAAATGTGCGGCTGTTGAGATTATGTGATAAGAGAGAATGACTGACATTTGTAGAATATAGACTTAAAAGGCAAAGGAAGATCTTTGATATGGAGTGGTGGAAAATAGCGATCTATATGTGCATATTGTGATCCCGGGTGGGGCGAGGAGAATGATGACCAGGGGGGACCTATATCCAGTATGGTTTTTTATTGGCAACGGCCAAACAAGACTAGATTTGCGTTATAATGGGGGGAATGAACAAGCAGTTAATTGGTCGTGGAGTATACATTATTGAGAATGTCTGAATGAAATTTACTTTTATTCTGAAGGTAGCGAGAACAAAATTGTAGTTTCTGTCGTCGGGGGGTCCACATTGACTTTTTACAGAGCTGAAAACCGCGGAGGGGCCGTTAGAGCGCTCAAGCATACAAGTGGTAAGAAGTTGTGGAGGTCAGTGAAGGCTCAGAAGAAAGAAAACTCTGCGTTTATTGAACAAAAATACACAAAACAGCAATATGGGAAGATTATTTAGGCAATTTAAATGTCAACAGTGCAGTGTCCCTATTTTAATATTTTGTAAAATGTCATTTATTTCTGTGATAAACCGAATTTTTAACTGCCTTACTCCAGTCTTCAGCATCACATGATCCTTCAGAAATCATTCTATGCTGGTTTTGTGCTAAAAAAAATTATTCTGATTACTGAATGTTGAAAACATATTTTTTGGGGGAAACTGTGGTGCACTTTTTTTAAAAGATCAAAAGAACAGCATTTATTTGAAATAAATAGTTTGTAAATATAATGTCTTTAATATCATTTCTGATCAGGTGAATAAAATGATCTTACTGACCCTAAACTTTCAAACAGTAATGCAAAGATTCAGCCTTTTTATGTACACTTAAAAAATCATTGACATTATGTTGGGTAGATGTGCAGCAGAAAAAAATATTGTGATTTCAGCTAAATCCCATAAAAAGAAGAGCAAAGAGAACCTCGGTGTAATGAATTCTCTTTGCTTGGGTAGGTTTGCAGCAGGCAGCCTCTTAGCACCTCAGAGCTGTGTCTCAGTCAGGTTCATCAGGTTCGTTTCAGGCTCATTACACTCTTAAAAATAAAGGTGCTTGACGATGCCATAGAAGAACCCTTTTTGTCTAAATGGTTCCATAAAGAACCTTTAACATCTGAAGAACCTTTCTGTTTCACAAAAGGTTCTTCGTGGCGAAAAAAGATTCTTCAGATTATAAAAAGGTAAGAAAGAGCTGGTTCTTTAAAGAACCTTTGACTGAATGGTTCTTTGTGGAACCAAAATGGTTCTTCTATGGCCTCGCTTGAAGAACCTTTTGAAGCACCTTTATTTTTAAGAGTGTAGGGCCAGTTGAAGGGAGCATGGCTCTTTGGACGTGGGGGTTGAACGTAGAGGTGCCTGTATAGAAAGAGAACTGCACACTCACACACAGCATCTCACAGAATGATGTGTACTTGACTAGGACTGTAAGGGACTCTGAGGACATGAGGTCTTTTCTATGTTTAAAAATGATGACCAATGATGCGTGGTTTAGTGGTTATAGGCTGTGACCCTTTTAGACCTGAGTTTTTTAAAGGTGATTGCTTTTTATCTCACAACTGAATTTAAACCTGACTTCATATCTCAGTTCGGTGAAGGCGTTGTATGCTCGGCACATCGTAGAAAAATTACAAGATATAACTTGGTGAAGATATACAGTTTACATATTACGTTAACATTGAATATAAAATGGCATGTCTGAGACCTAACGACTGCAGGCCTTAGCAGAATTCATTAAAATGCAAATTAGGATCTTTAAAGGTGGGATGTAGGATTCTGAAAGCCTATGTCAGAATTCGAAATTCAACACTTTGGTGGAGTAACGAGGTAGATTAACTAAATTTCAGAGAAAATGCCCCCCCCCGCCCTGCAAAGTGCAAATAAAAGCACTCTTTAAAATGTCTCTTTTGCTTTTTTTTTTAGCAAATTCACATTTATTCTAGCTTAACACTGAAAACAGTTTGGTGTAAAAAATAATTTTCACTTAGACATTGAAAATTATTCAGTAAATTACTAGGCTAGTAAATTCTGCAGGAAGGGCATCCGGCATAAATCATGTGCCAAATCAGTTGTGCGGATCACTCCGCTGTGGCCACCCATGATAAAGGGAATAAGCCGAAAGAGAGAGAGAATATGCTAGTAAATTCTACAAATAATTACAGAGAAACAGCAAGTAACACATTCTATTAAATTGTATTTATTTATTTTGTTTTGTGAAATGTACTCAAATACTTTCTTTTATTTACTTCAAAAAAAGATTTTTTTCCAGTGTATTTTGGTATGTTATGTCCACTTTTAATGATCCAATCAAATCCTGATCTTTAAAATCAAGTCCTGCCCTATATTTTTATAATTGAATATCACATTATGCATACAAAACAGTGTAAGTGCAATTCTTCTCATCTTTAAAGTAAAACATGTTTACAAATCAGCAGACAGCAGTGATAGTTGTGTGTATAATTGAGTGTGAAATTCACATCACTTTAAGACTGCATTTATGTGCTGCTTTGTAATCGAAAAGGGCTTTGTAATCATCACATTATTCACTCCCAACACCAATGGGGAGCACAACTCCCTTGGTGTTTTTTAAAAAATGCAAGGAAAGAGCTCTTCACATTTCACTCCAATTTTGTTAAATACTGCGTTTCAATGGCAATACCCCCCGCCCCCTTCCCCTCGTACTCATTCGTGTGGCTTCTCACCGTTCATTAAACAGCGAGGGAGTGTGAGTGCCTTTAATGGATGTTGACGTGGTGCCTCAGATGAAGTGCAAGCTGTGGATCTTGTTACGTGCAGGTTGTTCTGAATAAGCCCACCTGCAACCTCAACTTTAGCCTTTCAGTGTTTGTCATGCTCGGGCTCAGTGCACCTCTCTCCCGCCGCACCAGGTAATTAACTGGAATGTCAACACGAGATGAAACTGCTGTGAAATAATAGCTTCTTTTATCCAGAAGTCGATCATTATCTTTGTTTTTCTTTTTTCTTTTCCTACCCATCTCCAGCACTGTCATCCACCCCTCAACTCCGGCCCCTCCTCACCATTGTCTTATTTGTTCACAATTGAGGACATCCTCTACTTACCTTTAAATTAGTCTGCCCTCAGGATGAAGTGTTCTGAAGAGGCTTGCCGAGGAAAGGAGAACTTCAATTTTCAAGTAGCTGTGAGCAGTTTGCGAGTAAACCCGTGACAGCTTACTAATTCAGGGGTTTTCGGTAACAGCTGAAGTTTCAAGGCTGCACTGCAAAATTTCACAGAAAGATGTGTCGAGTGTTAAGGAGGAAAACATTTCTTAACTACCTGAAACCTTGTTTGAGCTGAACTTCTCTTAAAGAAATAGTTCACCTTATGTCGTTCCAAACCTGTCTGACTTTCTGTCTTTCTTTCGTGTAACACAAAAGGCATTCTTTTTCATGCAATAACAATGAATGGGGACTGAAGACTTTAAGCTTCAAAACAGCACCTGAAAGTATCATAAAAGTCATTTTGACTCATGCACGATATTCCAGGTCATCTGAAGCCACATGACAGGGTGGAATTAAAACCATTATTCACTAATCTCACTAACTAACAAGTCAAAGACATATAAGACCCAGTCGGTTTCTTGCGTATAATGGATATGTATTTTTTTCCCTTATGAATTAAGAACTTAATTATTTGATATTTTAATGTGGGACACTGCAGGTGAACAGGGTAAAAAATAACTAATTGTTATCGCCTTACCCAGTTGATTGATTACATTGATAATTGCAAACATTTTTGTATTACAAGTTTTCTAAAATGTTAGGTTTAAATATGCAAATGAGGCATTATTTAATGAAATATGCGCTAATTTGCATACATTTCTAGAACAAAAATCTAAACACTGGATGAAGCCAGTTTCAAAATTCTTGTTTGTTTGTTTTTAGAGGGAATACTGAGGGAATTTTGGGTATCTCATCTTTGTCACTCTATAATTCAGAAAATACTTAGGACAGACAGAAAACAATATATTTTCACAAGTTTGGGGGGAATAATATGTTGTATATAATCAAGCAAATTATATATGAACAAATCCCTCTGTAAAAACATTCAGGATACAGACAGGAATAAACGACATGTTTAAAATGTCCCACCTACTGTTCAGTATGGTCTTCTTCTGAACGGTTTGATTTTACAAAAGCTAACTTTGAAAATCGAGGTGTGCTCTGATTGGCCAGCTATCCTGTGCGTTGTGATTAGCCGAATACCTCAAGCGTGTGACGGAAATGTTACGCCCCTTACCATACTGTGATGCCGTGTCCGGCCGGAGCGACAAGGCATAAACATTAAAACCCATTACAAACGAGGCATTTGTTGCATCCAGTGGGGACATATTTACTGATTATAATGACTTAACTGTCTTTTTATACGTTGTGTTGCATCGCACCGTGTAAACATAAAAACATGTCTGCATGGTGATCGTAGAAACGACAAACAACAAGCGCTACTTTACATTGCTCAAAACTCGCGTTTGAATCCTCAGTGACAAATTCTTTAAATATGAAAGCGTACTTACAGTCTGTGAGTCAGAACAGCCGACATTGTAGTCTACTCTTCCAGGATCAGGAAACAGTCCTCCATAAAATGCGCTGCACACATCTAAATATTTGGGTTGAACTGTTCTGGAAGAGTGTTGTAAATAAAAATTAACCACTGATTTCTAGTCGTGTCCAAAGCCAAACAAAGTAGTTTCGCTTTCATAACGAAACACACAGCGTCTCCATGACATGGCGGCAGCGGTGGCAGCAACAGTAAAGTTACGCCTTCTTTCTTTGCGTGAACATTTGGGCGGCGTTATGCAAATCTTCCCACACAGTGACGTAGACATGTGGGGGATGTCGTTTAGGAGGGTGTGGACTAGTCTTAACTTTTATAAAGAATATCTCTTTGGGTTTTAGACTTTAGTCTTTGCAACTTTAGGGATCTTATCTATTCACGGACAGCTTGTAACACTCCAAAGAGAAGTGACTATTGAATGCATCATATGACCCCTTTAAAAATATGTATTGTAATTGAAATCTGTTGACACAAATAGATAAAGTGCTATGAAAGAAACACTTAACGGTGTCTTTTGGATGTTTTCTTTCCATTAGTCTGAAAAAACACTTTATGAAAAACCAAAAAGCCCAAAATCTCAAACTTGACAGGTGCATGAAAAAACCTGTGTTTTTGCCTGCAGCGTCTCTCCTTAATCTAAATTGTGTTCAACGGGAAAGTACTTTATCTAAGCATTCATCAACTAAATATCAGTTTTTTTCTAATTGTGTTTACATTGTTTTCTTCACTGAAGAAGCACTGGTGTAGAAACTATTTTCACTCAAAAATTTCCAATTCAAAAATGGCAGCGATCTGACATGAATGATGCATGGATGTGAATAACGACTTCAGATAACTAAACAAAATTTTCCTTAATCAAATTAAGGCACAAGTCATATAGACACCTTTAATGGTGCTTTTGTGTTATTTTTCAAGCTTGAAAGCTCCAGTCACTGAACACTGTAATTGCATGGCAAACAGTCTTAGAAACGTCTCCTTTTGTGTTCCACAGAACTAATGATGACAGAATGTAATTTTTTGAGTGAACTATTCCTTTAGAGTAATTGCATGCTCAACACCATGGGAAAGCAGCTCTGCTCTTGTTGCTCTAAAAATGGCTGCTCAGTTAAAAGCAAAATTGTGACAAAGACCTGGACTGATTCCAGCCCTTGTAAATCTGTAAAACTAGGTCAAACATTCTCTCCACACAATTTAACGGTACAACTCAGGTAGTGGTTTGGATTTAATAAAACGCCCGAGGCACAACACAAAATGATAAGCATGAGTATGTTTATTATTTATACACCTTACACGGTTTTGTAGCAAGATAATAAAGCAACATTGTCTGATTGATGCCTTTCATCTTGCCCTTTGCCACCACATATGCATGAGGCTTGTAGCTATGACATGAAATCGGCTCCAGTAATCGATAGTTTGAAAAGGGCACACACACACGCACAGAAATCTATGTCCACCCTGCACCTTGTCGAGCCTTCCTGTGGTGTCAAGAAAGAAAAAAACTCTCCCTCAGGCAGTGCAATCCATCAACACAGGGCCTGGCCTTCAGACTAAACACACTCTCATTATAGTGGGTCAGGGCCCCACGAGAACCTCTGAATACATGTTTACTATTACTGCAAAAAACGGCAAGCAAGTGCATCGTACATACCGTGCTCAGTTTTATGTTGCTGCTTTTAGGGATGGTTCATCAACAACTAGTTGATTAGTGAGCTCCAGTAGTTTATTTAGATTTCCCTTGTATACATTTTTTGTAGTTTTGGTGCTTTAATTAACATGCTGACATGTTTTGAAAAAACACATCTGCATTCTGTTCCGATTCATTGCACACAGTCAAGCTGTTTTTTAATGCAAAATCACGTTGCTGTGTAAATGCCTCCTAACAATGTGCTCAATGGACCTAAAACCAGTCCATTTATGCAGCTCTAACTTTAACCCTATAAAGCCTACTGTATCATGTTTGATACACAAATTAAAAACATGATCAAAACTTTTCTGAATAACCTGTTGTAGACGATCTATTACATAACCTCTGATTAATAGTTAATACTTTTTAGCAAGTAAAATGACTTTCAGGTTGTGGTTCACATATTTTTTATAAAGTAAACATAAGAACAGCTTTTATACCATTCGTATTATTTTATGATGAACACTTACTGGACTGAAGCAACTTAGGTTTACTTGATTATCCATAAATCATCGATATTAGGAAAAATGGCATTAAAATGTGAGTATTAAATATGATACATTAGGCATTTGAGGAACATTTATTTATACATCCTCCAGTCATCATTGTATTGCATTGCATTATGAATATGTTTTGCCTCCCACAATGAAATCTACAGAACTTTGCTCTTAAAACTAAGCACTTAAATATTATCTTTCTAAGACATATATTGGAGTCTTGGGAGTGAGAACTGATATTTATATGCATTTAATGTAAACAGTCTGCTATATTATTATAAAGATATCAGCAGTTTACAAATGATCAGAATTTCATCTTAATTTTTTGAGTCTAGAAAAAAAAATATCAGCAACTGCATCCCAAACTGCAGGTGTTTTCAAACCTCAAAATTATGAGCTCCATATTCTCACCATATCATATATGAGCCATACAAGTCTTATGTATCAAATATGATACTCAATACTTTTTTGTATATTAAAATGTATATTATAATAATATTAAAAAGTATATTTTTTCTGACTATTATTTTATGTCAGCCTTTACGGGGTTAAAACTGACTAGTTGCCTTCTCTTTCAGGTGACCCACCAACTAGTTGACTTTGAGCACATGTAGTTTTGCACATTCTTTGCTTGTTTATGCATTATTATAAGACAGATTATAAGATATAAGTTTTGTTAGACGACTGATGCCAACTGCTTGATTTTATGCTGCTTGACAATACAACACCATAAACATGCAGGTTTTAACATAAATTGAGTTGGTAACTTTTTTCAAAGTCAATAGTAGTGTAACTTGAGAATTGGAAGTTGTTTTTGGTATTTACTTCAGTACTTTCATCATTTTGACACGGAGGCACTGAAGAGCGTGTTGTGAAATCCTGTAAATAACTTCAACAGCCACCTCCAATTCACATGGAGATGTTTTTGTAAGAATACGAGAACAAGGTTACGGTGTTAGAGTGTAATCTGCCATTGCATTTGCTGCATTGACGTCTAACACAAGCACACACCAGCGTGTTAAGTATTCTCTGTTTATCTTTTTGTGAAGTCACTCCTGTCTGCCAAGCATCAGACCTTGAAAGTGTGGAGACATGGGGTCAATTGCATTACAGTACGTATTCCACTTCAGAGGCTCCTTATCTAACCCTGATAACAAAATCCTTTACCCTCCCCAAATCACAGCGACAGTGGTATTTTCACTTGAGGATGGGGAAAATGTTTCGGAAACAACAGAATTAGATCAAATATCGTGCATGGTGAATTTAGGAAATGTCCATAAAATAAAGAGCAAAATGACAGAAAAAGGCTTCCTCTAGACATCTTTGAAAATCATTTCATACAACATTTTTGGTGTGCGGTCTACTGCTGACTTCCATATTTTGTTAACAGCTTGAAAGTAAAGACCTGTTTAGTTTCTAACTAAACAGAAAGAATTGTTTAACCAGGAGTTTTCAAACTGGGGCCTGCAAGATTGCTGTTTTGTTGAAAAATGTATACTATTAAACTAACAGTAATAGTTGACAGGAAAAAAATACACTGTTAACTTGTGTATTGTATTTACTGTATAGTATCACACAATATTATGTATTATATTCATGGATTAATGGACACATGAAAATATATAACTATTGGAAGGGGATTACTTGAAAAGTCATTTATTTGACTTCAAAATAACTTGGTATCAAAATATGAAAACCCCTGGTTTAACCATCCAGTAAAATGGAAATGGAAAATGGGAATTGGAAAGATTTTCCTGAAAGAAATCTCCCATGCTCACCAAGACTGCACGTATTGATAAAAAACACATTAAAAACATTGTAAAATATTATGCAGATATCTATTTTAAAATATATTATATTCCTGTGGTTGTAAAGCTGAATTTTCATTCATCATCATTACTCCAGTCTTCAGTGTCACATAGGATCCTTCAGAAATCATTTTAATCAGCTGATTTGGGGCTTATAAATATTGGAAACAATTGTGCTGCTTAATATTTTTGCTGAAACTGATACTTTTTTTCTGGATTGTTTGATGAATAGAAGGTTCAAAAGAGCAGCATTTATTTGAAAAATACAATCATTTGGTAAAAAACATATTAAACATTTTAATATAAATATTAAAATTGTTTTTTTCTGTCATTTTTGATCACTTTAATTCATAATTTCTGAATACATTTTTTTTTTTAAGAAATCAAATTGACCCAGTATATTTAAACTAAATATTACACAGCCAACCTACACTGCTTTACAAGACAAAAAAACTAAGTGTTGCAAAACAATCGCAACAATCCGCTTCCACGCCTACTCAACAGTGCTTTGAGTTCACACATCTAACGGCAGCCGTTAAGTAAGCTACGGCCCCTAAGACCAAAGCTAGCCATCACATTCCCAATCAATGTCCAGGATGCTAGGCTTGTTAACTCATTTATGTGAATGTGGCACTCCACCCATTGCAAGTGTCCCTCCAACCCTGCAGTCACCTAATCTGACTTTGGCCTTTTGTGTGCAGTTGAGATTGAAGGCGTATTGAACGAGCCCATCCAGGGGCCATTCAGAAGGTATACGTCCCTGCATCTTCAATATCAGATAGCTCCTAGACAGGACTGCCAATCGATCCATTGCTTTAGCACTTCTAGTGGGTGAGTGGCAGCTCCTAGTCTAAGATGAGTCATTCCTGTCTGGTGTGCTCTTCTCTGTCTCTCTATCACCTTCTCTTCACCTCTTCCCTCTGCCAGGCCCATTTTACCATTGTACAAGCCTCATCTAATTTACTGTAATGCACCACTGCTCTGAGAGCAGGAGGGTGTTATTATAAAAATAAAATGGGTGCAGCAAGAATTCTTGAATGTTCCTGGCTTGAAGAAGCTTAAAGGAATATTCAAGGTTATACTCATTCAACACCATTTGTAGCATAATGTTGATTATCACAGAAAATAATTTCGCTTCATCCCTTATTTTCTTTGAAAAAAGGCTAAAATTGAGTTACAGTGGGGCGCTTATAATGGACGTGAATGAGGCCAATTTTTGGAGGATTTAAAAGCTGAAATGTGAAGCGTATCATTTTATAAAACCACTTACATTAATTCCTCTGTTAAACTTGAGCTATAAAGCTGTTCTAGAAATTTTTAGTAGTTTTAGGGTTTATGGTGTCGCATTGTCATGGCAACAAAGTTGTAAAATTGGATATAACTTTGCACCGAAAAGGTTAGTAAGCCATTTTCACACTATAATCATGTTAATGTGCATTTTGTACATGTCTTGTGGCTATACTGAGCAATTTAATGTTAACCGATTGGCCCCATTCACGTCCATTGTAAGTGCATCACTGTAACCCAGATTTCTTTTTCTCTTTTTTTTAAAGAAAACATGGAACAAGTGGAAATTATTGTTCGCATGATGGATGAAGTAGATAATAAGCTCATTTTGTTTGTTTCGTACATTATCAGCATGTCAACCTTTGGTAACTCCAGGTCTTGGGGCGACATTGTCAGATTTAAATTAGACTATGCAAAGTAGCTGAAAAGGCAGCAGAATATTATGATCCATGGCTCAGAGTTGGAAAGACATGTGGCTTGTGGCAGACAGCCCTCGGGAAGCAGCCAGTCTCAGCGGGAAGACGTGACAGGAGGGAAGGGGGTGGTCTGGTCTGTAGGAGACGCTGGCCGTGAAAATTAATCTTAGGCTGTATCTCAATATCTCAATGCAAAACTGCACAGTAAAATCCTCACACTGCATTTCTAATGTGTCACCGCGTGAGTCTGAGGTGGGGGAGGAAGTGATGCATGGGGGCAGGGCAGGACTGATTCAAAGGGGTAAATGATTGCCCTCTAGGGGAAGGAGAAATGAGAGAACGGCAGAGAGGTTTATCAGAGACGGAGCTGGCTGTCAGCCAGAGCTTGGTATAGGGTGGTCTACAGAGAAAAAGAGAGAGAGAGTCGCTCACCTCCTTGACACAGCAAATCTTTGCACTCCCTCTCCTGTCTGCTGTCTGGACACATCATATTATATACAGCAATATGCAAGGTAAATATGTAGGTCAAGACGACCGAGTTGTATATAACATCATTATTCTATTATGAGATCAGGTTTCAGAGTAACAACCTACATACATTTTCCTTGCATAATATAAAGTAAGTGGGACAGGGGTATAATCAACACCAGCACTGACATTACATTGTCAAAATGTGAATCATTGAATAAAGTCTGCACGGATGTTGAGAAGTGTGCAAGTGCCTCCAGCATATTTTTATAATTGCAAAAAGGAGGGAAAAATGAGAAATGAGCTTTACTGACCCTAAATTTTAGTGTATTAATCTGAATATTTTCAACCAACCTGCACAGACAAAAAGAAATAAGTGTTGCAAAACATTGTCAAGATGTGAATGTAAATGTAGTGTTCAAATTGAGGAATCAAACATCTTAACCGAGGGAGTCTTATAAATGCAATTTTGTTTATTGCATTTATAAAATAAAATAACATAAATGAATTAAGTACTTTTTCCCCCAAAGTCTGATAAGTGATCTAAAATAAATTTTCTGTGGGGAAATTTTAAGCACTGTTTGTGACATGTTTGCAGATCGTCATCTTAAAAACCTGATAAGATTTATGTTTTCAGATTATTATCGTTCTATCCTAGTTGCACTAGTTATAATTATTAACAGGTATTTTTTTAAGTTATGCTTAAGTAGTTGGTGCATGATAAGGACGTGCTCTGATCTTTTAAAAACAGATACACTAAATGTTTATCCTCTCACTTTATCTCTGTCCCCTGGTGTGTTGCACTGAACGAACCCGGTGTTCATTCAATATGCCTGTCTCGCACACGTAATGAAAATCCCTCCCACAGGCGTGCACACGAATGCAGTCTTGGGCTGTGTATGGAGGCAGGATGGCAACTAGACATGTCCGAATCTAGTGTCTGCATAGCATGTTGTCTAGTAAGATGCCTTCATCTGGCTAGTTTTTGACAGAAGCATATGTATCATTATATACCACAATCCTGCATGTGCAGGAAAGAATGAAAAAGCATTAGATGGAGCATTCAATTTATTTATAAATGCACATTGTTTATTTTTTTAACTCATAACTTAATTTGTACTGAGAACACAAGCAAATAAGCATAGTCTTCACTTATTTGTTTGGTTAATTATACAGTTGACTTGAATTTGTTTTAGATCAGTCTGTTGTCTTAACAGGCTGCAGTTTGGTTATGACGGCATCATTTAAATCACTGCCTAGGCAAGGTCTGGTTGGACGCAAAGGGTTAATGTCTAGGCTTGTGGGCGGAGCCGCGGTACGCTATTGGATAATTATTCGTGACGCAATCGATATGAAAAACCTAGAAACTAGTTAAGAAGGCAGTCGGTAACTTTGAAAAGAGAGGTTTGTTTTAGAGTGCGGCAGCTGCGAGTCTATCAAGGAAGAAAAGTATCTTTGACCATGGTGCAGCAGACGGAGCACAGCGAGACGGAGAGCAGCATGTCGCGAGAGACCACAGACACCGAGGAGAACGAACTGATGGCGTGCAGCCCGGTGCCACCGAAACCGGACTGGTGCAAGACAGCCACCGGCCACATTAAACGACCCATGAATGCCTTTATGGTGTGGTCCAAGATCGAGAGGAGAAAAATCATGGAACAGTCACCGGACATGCACAATGCCGAGATCTCCAAAAGACTGGGGAAGCGGTGGAAAATGCTGAAGGACAGTGAAAAGATTCCTTTTATCCGCGAAGCCGAGCGGCTCCGGCTCCAACACATGGCAGACTACCCCGACTACAAATACAGACCCAAGAAAAAACCAAAGCTCGACACAAGTTCTTCGAAACCAGCGGTGCATTCGCCTGAGAAGATCGGCAAAAGTGTCAAAGCTGCAGGGAAGAAGTGCGCGAAACTCAAGCCGAGCAAACCGGGGAACATTACCGCGAAAGCTTCTTCGCAAGACTGCAGGTTCAACTATGGCTTCACAAACTTAAAAGTGACCAAGTCTATCAAAAGGGAACTTACTGACGACGAAGATGACGATGACGACGACGAGGACGAGGATGACTACGAGGAAGAGGAGCACGTCAGGCTGCACAACGTCCCCGCGAGCCCCACGCTGAGCTCCGCCGCGGAGTCCGAGGGCGCGAGCATGTACGAGGAGTCCCGGCACACGAGCGCGATTCCTGGCAGCAGACTGTTTTACAACTTCAAGAACATTACCAAGCAGAGCGCAGCTTACCCTGCCTCGGTATCACCAGCATCCTCTTTCAGGTCCGTCTCTTCTTCGTCCAGCAGCTCCAGCGAGGACTCCGATGACTTGCTGGTGGACTTCAGTTTGAACTTAGCGGCGGGCTCTCACTCGACGGACTTGGGCAACACTTCAGGAAACCTTTGTCTCTCTCTGGTGGATAAAGATTTGGACTCTTTCAGCGAGGGCAGCCTCGGTTCTCACTTCGAGTTCCCGGACTATTGCACTCCCGAGCTCAGTGAGATGATTGCGGGAGATTGGCTGGAGGCGAACTTTTCAGACCTGGTTTTCACTTACTAACTGACAAACTCCTCCAAAACCAAGGAGGCATCTCGCATCTTCAGGTTATTTTTTTTTTACTCTGCCTCCGTGGTTGTCCCGGTTAAGACGGCGGATCCTGCGTTAGGAGATTTGTAACGTAGAAAAAAAAGTGACAACATGGTCAACATTGACAGGGCTGTGTGTGTATGGCAAGCGCTTTTAACATGTATTCCTTAAAACTACAAAGCTTCTACTTTTATCTGACAACCAGTTGTTTTTATCCTTCTAAGCCATTAGTTGGTGGTTTTTTTTCTTCTTTTTTTTCAGTTCACTGTGAATTGTATGTCTTTGCTGCTAGTCACTATGCCAGTATAACAATCTACTATTCCATTCCAATAGGTACTAGTATAGGATAATGACTAGTAGGAGTAATGTGCATATAAATGATCAATTGCTAGTGAAACTGAGATACTAACCACTATTGAATCACTTACTAGTAATTAAAATAAGTGCTAGTCAAATTAAAATAGATACCAGTTAGTTTAAAGCAATAAATGTTAAAGTGGCTTGCCATAGTGTGTGGTTATTCTGTGGGGTTGCAGTGAAACTGCTTAAACTGTGGTGAAGCGCAAAATGTAAAATCTGAACTATGCATTCCCATCCCACCCATATCTCTACAGGGAGCTGGCAAACGGTTGCTGGACCGAATGGAGGCAATTCTGAAACACCGTTCAGGATGAAACTTTTTCTGAGGTCTTGTGTGATTTCTTTACGCCACAAATGTTTCTTTTTTTTTCTTCTTTTTTGTGTGTGTAACCGTTTCCGTTTCCCCTCAAAGTACGGGAATATTTAAACGGATAACCACTCTAGAGAACACCGGTATGGCAGGAAGCATTTTGATACATGACCAACATACCTCATCTTTTAAAAAAAAAAAAAAAATTTAAATATTTTCTGGCATATTTTTGTACAGTTAAAGGGAATGTTCTTACTGTGCTTTAAGTGAGGTTTCTTCAGGCACTTCAACCCGGTTTCATTTGTAAAAGCATGCAAGAATTAAACCGCGAAGTCGACTTGCATTTAAATGCCTGGTTATTATTTTCTTCTAGGCAAATGTACAGCTGTAGATCTGAGGGGGGGTCTTTTTTTTTTTTTTTTTTTTTTTTTTTGGGAGGGGGGTTCGAAGCGGTTCTATAGGGAAGCGTACAACGGAATTGGGAGGGGAACACTGAGCCTATTTTGGTACGAGATTGAAGATTGTATATGTTCTGTAATATAGTAAAGCTAGGAGTTTATGTATATCTGTGTGAATGGGTCCCAAATAGCAGGTGTAAAACTGGATTTTGTTTTGCTTTTTTTATTTTTATCATAATGGCACATTTGTTTTTCATTATTTTGTGCAATATACTCTCAAAATTGACCATCTGCGTTTTGTAGCAAAGGAAATGAGTTACATGTCGTCATGCTGAAGTCTGTATCTGACACAAATAAATCAGCTGGAACTGATAAGAAAATGTATGTCTGGTTAATGGCATGCGTGCATGTGTGTTTGAGTGATTAAAGCAGGGATATTTGTGGTCTTGCCATTGGGCTCCTTCAGAAGGGTTGGTGTTTCCAGATACAAGCAAACATTTTCCCACCCCTCCTTTCAAATTGAGTAATGCCTTTATTTTTTTCCCTTTTTCTTCTCCATTGGACCGGGAAAAAAATCTGCTCCCTTAAGAAATCAAATCTTGCGCTGCTGTATGAGGCTCATTTTGATTGGTGTAACCATGACCCCCCCTTTCTTTTCTGATCTGCATTCATTCAGCAAGCCTCTCACTCTCTAGAGTCTTCACTAACTGCGCAGCCTGGTAAGAAGTATTCTGCTCTGGAAGTGCATAAAAACATTCAATCATTTACACAATATTTTTACAAACTGCATTTTGTTCTGATATAGCACCAAACCGTTCTTTACACGTTTTCTGAGCTAATTTCAAAGAATGTTCAAATGGAGAGCCTCCTACTTGGATAGATACAGGCCTGTGCCAGCACTGCATGTTTTTTTTGTTTTTTTTAATTTATTGAACAGTATCAATTTACACTCAAATGGGGAACAATAAAATGCATATGACAAACTATACACTTTACCAATCACATCATCATACATAAATGTCCATGTGTGTATATATGTATATCTCTACATACAATAACAATAAACAAAACAAACAATCTTTAAACATTTGAGGGGGTTTCACTGCATGTTATTAATGATTGTGTCATTGCAATCTGGCTTTGTATGATGCAATATTACCTCAGCTTTTATTCTAGTGAGTGACATGATTTTCTAATAGACTGTAGGAACTGTCATGCTTCTGACACTCACTATCTGTTTCTGCATAACTCATGAGTTGTGCCACCCAGCCCACATGGGTTGTAAGATTAGTTAAAAGTCAAGGTAATGATCAAGTCATTATGTTACTGTTAGCATGTGAAGAAAACTGTCAGCTCTAAAAAACTTATTTGCTTATTGTCACATTAGTTCTTGACTTTTGTATTTCTTTAACACCAGTGGCCTGTAGCACGAAGCGAGATGAACAAACTCAGAGTTGCAGGATAAGTTTTGAGTTGACAAAACCCGATAAAGCCAACCTAGTTTAGATCAGGTTCACTGGGCTCACACAGCTCTATATAAACCTCTCCCAACTCAGAAATGCATTTATAAGGCAGGAATAAACACTTCTGCTGCAGCAAAAGTTTGGCAGCAGAAAGAAAATATATGTCTATGCAAAGGAATCTGAATTTAGTTATATGTAGTTTCACAGAAATCAAAAGGAAAACATAAGTTTAGTCATTTTAAAAGTTGGATATATTCAAGCTTATCTAAATGTATGTATGTCGTGTGTAATATATATATATCAGCGTTATAATAATATTTTATATATAGACTATAAAGGTGCATCTCAATAAATTAGAATGTTGTGGAAAGTTAATTTATTTCAGTAATTCAAAACAAATTGTGAAACTCGTGTATTAAATAAATAGTAGTTTAAGTCTTTGGTTCTTTTAATGTGATGATTTTGGCTCACATTTAACAAAAACCCAACAATTCACTATCTCAACAAATTAGAATATGGTGACATGCCAATCAGCTAATCAACTCAAAACACCTACAAAGGTTTCCTGGGCCTTCAAAATGGTCTCACAGTTTGGTTCACTAGGCTACACAATAATGAGGAAGACTGCTGATCTGACAGTTATCCAGAAGACAATCATTGACACCCTCCACAAGGAGGGGGAAGCAACAAATATTCATTGCCAAAGAAGCTGGCTGTTCACATAGTGCTTTATCCAAGCATGTTAACAGAAAGTTGGTTGGAAGGAAAAAGTGTGGAAGAAAAACATGCACAACCAACCGAGAGAACCGCAGCCTTATGAGGATTGTCAAGCAAAATCGATTCAAGAATTTGAGTGAACTTCACAAGGAATGAACTGAGGCTGGGGTCAAGGCATCAAGAGCCACCACACACAGACGTGTGTAAAGGAATTTGGCTACAGTTGTCGTATTCCTCTTGTTTAAACCACTCCTGAACCACAGACAATGTCAAAGACGTCTTACCTGGGCTAAGGAGAAGAACTGGACTGTTGCCCAGTGGTCGAAAGTCCTCTTTTCAGATGAGAGCAAGTTTTGTATTTCATTGGAAACCAAGGGTCCTAGGAGTCTGGAGGAAGGGTGGAGAAGCTCATAGCCCAAGTTGCTTGAAAACCAGTGTTAAGTTTCCACAGTCTGTGATGATTTGGGGTGCAATGTCATCTGCTGGTGTTGGTCCATTGTGTTTTTTGAAAACCAACATCACAGCACCCGTTTACCAATAAATTTTGGAACACTTCATGCTTCCTTCAGCTGACCAGCTTTTTGAAGATGCTGATTTCATTTTCAGCAGGATTTGGCACCTGTCCACACTGCCAAAGGTACCAAAAGTTGGTTCAATGACCATGGTGTTACTGTGTTTGATTGGCCAGCAAACTCGCCTGACTGAACCCCATAGAGAATCTATGGGGTATTGTCAAGAGGAAAATGAGAAAACAAGAGACCAAAAAATGCAGATGAGCTGAAGGCCACTGTAAAAGAAAAAAACCTGGCTTCCATACCACCTCAGCAGTGCCAAAAAATGATCACCTCCATGCCACGCCGAATTGAGGCAGTATTAAGCAAAAGGAGCCCTTACCAAGTATTGAGTACATGTACAGTTAATGAACATACTTTCCAGAAGGCAAACAATTCACAAAAAATGTTTTTTTATTGGTCTTATGAAGTATTCTAACTTGTGAGATAGTGAATTTGTGGGTTTTTGTTAAATGTTAGCCAAAATCATCCCAATTAAAAGAAACAAAGACTAAAACTACTTCAGTCTGTGTGCAATTGAATTTATTTAATACACGAGTTTCACAATTTGAGTTGAATTTACTGAAATAAATGAACTTTTCCACAACCTTCTAATTTATTGAGAGGAACCTGTATATATTATATATATAATATATATATATAATATATAATGAATTGTAAATACAAAGCTTAAAATTAATTGCCACTTCATATAATAATTATATTAATATATTATATTAATTATAAACAATTACAATTAATATAATATAAATATAATAAGTAGCTGCAAAAGTCTGGCAATTTTGTCTCTAAAATTCTTTGACTGTAAACTGCTTTAATTTGGAGTGAGAGATACGAGGGAGTGGCTTCATTGCATCAGATATATGTCACTTTGCTCACAGCTGATTGGTCCAGTTTGGGTTTGTGATCTCTAACCCAGAATAAAACCTGCTCCGGAGCAGGGTAGCCTTGTAGCATAAGTTACCATGGCGACGAAACCCACTAAAAACCAACCCACCTTCTTGAGCCCGAAAACTCAGAGTTTGCTCAAACTAAACGTGAACTTACCTGGGTAAAAACTTAAACTGGCTTCGTGCTACAGGCCACAGGTCTTTCCAGGGCCATTCAGTCTGAGCAGTTATCTCTTCTTCATGCTCATAATTAAATATAATGATTTATACTTGGATTATTATCTCTGGAAAGGGATCTTATGGAAGCAATTCTCCGTGCATTGAGGGGAGGGAACAAGCTGGTGGGATAGTACTCCATAGTACTCTTATTTGGCCCATATGATAATCTACAGAAAGGCATTCACGAGACGGCTGCCAAGATACATGGATTTGATTATACATTCTCATGTTCTGTTCAGGGGGTGTGTTACCATTTTGACCTAAAAACACTTTTCTTCTCCTCCTTTCTCTATGTCTACCAGGCCCATCGACTTTATACGAGCTCTCTTTGAGGATTCCGTTCTGATTTAGCATTAAATAATAAGGAATACACATCTATGTTGTTTGCCTAATCAGTGTTTTTGAAAGCTGGCTTAGATATTCAGTTTTTCTTTTTCCGCTAATATATTTTCAATCTTGTAGTTTGGCTACATACTCTCACTTTTGGTCAGGAAGTGCTGTCAGTAGGGCAAATTTGAAAGTTTTTCCGACATCTGGCCTGTTGCTCGATTCAAACAGATTAATTATGGCATGCAAGTTTTGAGTTGAATTTCTGTGTGCCACGTAATGCCTATAATCGGAATTTTTGCGAAAAATCTCATGCAAAATGTCTTTGTTAAATCACAGATGGAGTTCTCAACCTTTTGCTCTATCTTATCTATTAAGGCACTGAAAGTGAGCATTCCACATTTTATTTATTATGTTTGATGTATAATCTTACCACAGTGAATATCACTAGAAGGTGTGACTACATTAAGAGGTAGAATACCTACATGTGACTCTGAGATTAATTATGGCATTACAAAAATGAGAACAGACTTCCTGAATTAGAATCTTTAAAGGTTAATGAATATGAACAGTCATTTGTGTATTAAGCAGAGGATCCATAGCATAGCAAGTCTTAGTTGCGAACCTGATTAATTCACTGTATTCATATGCATAATATTATTAAATGCAGTGATTGATTTTTTGTATATTTTGTTCAGTTTTGTCTGTGTAATCTAATGTATTTAGGTTGATTTAGTGATGTTAAGTAACATATTTGTATATTTATAAAAATGTGTATGTTTTTTTTTAGGTGCAATGGTGTTGGTCACTTAATGGCTGGTGTAAAATCTGTTGAGAAGCATTGAGGTAGAGTTCAGTTCATCCCTCAGCTGGGTGCCCCCACCATCTCCTCCCCGCAGATCTTTACTTCATTTATGCTTGTGGTTTTGTTGGTCTTACTCAGTTGTTTTGGAGCCGTATCTCTGACAGAGAATAACAAGCAAAGCAGCTTATACATACTCATACAACACAAAGTATGTGTCTGTCAAATCGCTCACCTCCCACTATCACAGATGGCGGTCTGGTGTGAGGATATACTGTCGTTTATATCTCTGCCGTTAATTAAAGCCAAACAGGGAGACAAACTGGATTTGCAGCTTAAACCGTATGCCGCTGTGCTTTATTGATTAAACTTGGGATCTGCACACTCTGTGCTACTACAGTACATGTTTAGTCTGGACTAGTTGAAAGAACTCTGTGGTATCAGTTATGGGCTCATAAACTATATGAATGGAAGTTAGAGTATTATTATAAAATGTTATGTATATTCACAGTGGGAGGCTTCTGAAATGCCTCAAATGAAATTCACCCTCTTGAGTGCTAATTTGACAATCTGCAAAAATGAATGAAAACTTAAAATTTTAAACATTTCAGCTGCCCATTAACAGTTGCTCGTCTCTGCCTTGCAATGATATGATTATAACTGGTTTAATGGGTAGTGTCCATCATGCATTTATCACAAAGAACTTGAGGACTTTCTGAAGCTTTAGGTCTTCACAAGGAGATTTCCATAGAGTCACAAAGTAATTTTATGGTACAGATAGGATCTAAACAGATCATGGTAGTTTTCATTAAACCTCACGAAGATGAGCGATATTAATTAGGATATTCTGTTTTTGTTCAATAATCTTCCATCCACATTTTCATTAGTCAGTTAAAAAGGGCTTAAACCTTGCAGTTCTGACTTACTTGTACAACTCACAATTGTATTGTTTTTCTGCCACAGAATAAAAATGAAAAAAGGTAACTTTTCACAATTCTGACTTTTTTCTTGAAATTGCGAGTTCTCACAATTCTGACTTTTCTTCATAGAAATGCAAGAAAAAGGTCAGAATTGTAAGATATAAACTCGCAATTGCAAGAAAAAAGTCAGAATTGTGAAAAGTTATCTTTTTTCATTTTCAATTGCGAATTGTGAGATTTTTTTTTATTTGTATTTTGTATTTAATGTAATTTTACCATCTTAAACAATGGTGAATTTTGGACCATGTGAATTTTGCAACCCTGCATGTCTGTTAACATGGGTCTTCTGCACCTCTGACCAGTACCGTAATGTGCAATTGTAAATATGTGAATGGCAAGGTGCCCAGACTTTACCTCCATTAAGTAATGTTCAAATACCTTTTGATGTAAATCGGGAGTTGTGGTGCAATCGAATAGGCTGAGAATTAATCTGATTTCCCCCCCTTTTTGCTCTTTCCGTTGACGCCCCACAGTGTCTGCACACAATTTGCTCACACATGAGTAATTTATACACTTGAGTGTAATAGTGTTCATTTGATACCTGAAACATGCTGTTTACTTGTAGATTGGTTTATTAAAAGATGCTTTCATCTGAAGATAGATGACATTATCAATTTTAGATGAAGATACAGAGTGTGTTTATCCATGTTCCTCCTTAATAAATCTTCTGATTGACACTTGCGCCTGAGACACATACCGCTGGACTTTATTTTTCTAAGCACACAGACATCCTGGCCCGCCATTAGTCACATATGTGTGATGAATGTTCAAAGGAAGGTCCCTCAAATAAATGTAACACATAAGAACAACTGGTAGAGCAAGACTACATGCTATCAGACTATTTATTAGTCCTATGATCTTTTCGGTCTGAGAGATTGTTTTTTGTTCAGCCAGAAAGCCTTCAGAAGTCATTCGATTAGTCACTAACCAGCACAGCCCTCATCTGTACGTCTGCATGTCTTGGCTTTTCTCTAACTGACTCTCAGCAATTTCTGTTATCCTTAATTTCCTGTAATTGAGCTTGTCATGTTTGTGCAGAGAGATGTCACATCAGATCACATAGTGCTTTTTGAGTGGTCTGCAAGAAAGAAGGTCATTGGTCTTTCCAACTTGAGGATCTGCCTCATGTGTAGTTTGTGGCCCAGTTTTCTAATTGCTCATTTGCATAGCATCTGTACGTCCTGTTTGTCCCTCACTTCACTGTTTCTCAAGACATTTCTTCGGTTCACAGATCCTCTGTCATGACAAGGCAATTAGCAAATAATATCTAAGTTTTAACACAATCAAAACATGTTTTTTCTTTAAATAGTGGCCTTATACATTGAGTTGGGTTAGGAACTGAATCATTGGTTTGAGCACATCTGAATCAAACCTATGTGTTCATGTGATATTACTTTACATCATGTTAAAAATTTGACTTTGCATACGGTAATTTTTTATTTTATTTCTTTATATTTTAAGAAGGCTCTCATGCTCACCAAGGCTGCATTTATTTGGTCAAAAATACAGTATTTTAAATGTAATTTTTTCCTGTGATGGCAAAGCTGAATTTTCAGCAGCCATTACTCTTATATGTTGATTTGGTGTTTAATAAACTTTTCTTTTTATTACCAGTGTTGAAAATAGTTGTGCTGCTTAATAATTTTGTGAATACATTTTGTCTTTGGGATTCTTTGATGAATAGAAAGTTCAGAACAACATCATTTTAAATAAAAATATTTTGTAACAATATAAATGTCTTCCCTGTCACTTTTGATAAATTTTTGCTGGATAAAAGTATTCATTTATTTTAAAAGAAATCTTAAAATATTGTTAAAATTTAAAATAACCCACGCAAAGTCAATTTTAACTTAAAATGTATATTCATTATGAAGTTTGTCATCTACTTTTGTTGCAGTGTAGACAAAGTATTGTAGTCAGTGGCGATCAAGATGTGCTTTTTAAAGAAACCTAGTTAAATAGCAACTGTACACGGATGTATTTTTAGTACTGAGGTGCAGTAATTAAGAGATTAGATGAACTATTGATTATCCATTCCATTGTACTTGATCAACAAATGTTTACATACAGAACTAAGAAGTGCCGTAAAAATTGTGTAACCTGTATCACATATGCAAGGATCCACTTTCATTAACTTAAGAAAAAATAATCTGCAAATAATTGCCATTTTTACAAACAAACAAAAATATCAGTGATCGAATTATGTATTTTTTTATGCAACTGCATCTGCAAGCCTGGCGCCCTGTGGCATGTTTTCACCCCAAACAGGACGACTAACACCAAACCTCCTCCTCATCGCCTCCTCAGCCCCTCCCCCAAAGCTCCAGACCAAAACACAGATAAGCCTGGCTTTCTGTTACTTCCTGCTGATCCCGTAGACTGATAAGTATTCAGTGCTGCTACAAAAGCACTAAGCCACTGAGGAAGATGTCATTACCTTTATTAGCCAAAGATATCACTGTCAATCACTTATGTGTGCTTTTCCTTCTCACACTGTTGCAGTGAATAGCTCTTGTATTTCTTAGAATTCTTAAAGAGAGCAGAGGTCTCGTCTTTTCAAAACGAGGCCTTCAAAGCAAGATGTCAGATCAATCTGTAGTGTCTGGCCTCAAAACATATCTTGCAAAGCTCATTTTTCTGATAGATGGTTGTTCTCAAATACACATTTCTGTATTTGAATGGGTCTATAGTGACGGTGACACCAAGCTTTCAAAGATGCCAAGACATCTAACCTAAAAGTGTGGGCTTAAGTGCGGCCCTCAAGTCAATCTATTCCTGGAAATACGATGGGCTGGTGTGCTTTGATATGACAGCTCTGCGTTTTCATGCTAAGCATGCCTTTTTAAATGTAAATAGTGATGTAAATATTCCCCTCACAGAGCCGCTCTTAAGCCTTAATAGGTTTTTGATACATCTGGTGTTGTGTTTACCATGCAAGTCACACAAGATAATGACCGAATGCTCTTAAATGAGTACATGTATTACCCAGCTAAAGTTTTCAGGCACTTATGGATTCAGGTTATTTGTTTTCTCTGCTCTCATATCTGTCAACATAATTGAACAATCTATATTTCCTCTACTCTCCCCTGCCAGAGAGCCATTGTGGTCCAGTGGATTGATTAGATTGATTCTGCTGGAATATATGCTTCATTCTCCCGCAATGTAAACTTTCTCCAGGTCCTCAGTGGAACCGCACTGCCACGAGTTTGCAGATAAATGCACTGTAAGAACAATCATTTGTCTTGTAGCACTGTACATTGTATTTTTATGGGTGCAACAGGAGCTGATAGCTGGGGAATTTGCAAAGAACGAAGCGGATCTGCTGATAGCATTGTTTATTTGAATGCAATGTGTGAGTTGTTTTAGTAATTGAAATTAGTTAAACACTTAATTTAGTATGCAAATCACCAAATTAAGTATACAAATGCAGTATTGGTGCAAAACACCCCACAATTTTGCACTTGATGCAATTTGCATGAGGCAGTTCTCATGTTGCGGGTTATTCTCGGCAGACTATTGCATTCTTGTGTACTTTGCTGTTTGAGTTGTATTAGTAATTAAAATTAATTGTGCACAAATTAAATATACAAATCACCAAATATGCAAAATAAGTATTGGTGCAAAACACCCAAAAAATGTAGCACTTGAAACTATTTGCAGGCTACTGTGATCTTGGGTACTTTACTGTATAAGTTGTTTTAATACTTTAAATTAATTTAGCACAAAAATAAATATGCAAATCACCAAGTTTATTATGCAAAATAAATATTGGTGCAAAACACCCCAAACACCGGACAGTTCTCATGTCCAAGCAATCCTCAGCAGACTACTGCGATCTTGTGTACTTCACTGTTTGAGTTGATTTAGTAGCTACTTTAAATTAATAATGCACAAAATTAAATATGCAACAGAAGTATTGGTGCAAACATCCCCAAAATTTGCACAAGATGCGATTTTCATGGGGGAAGTTCTCATGTTGTGATTGATTTTCAGCAGACTACTGCAATATTGTGTACTTTACTGTGATCATTGTTTGATTCATTACTGCTGCCATGATAATAATAAAAATTGTGCACAAATGTCTCTTTTAAGTAAAATTCAGTTTACCGCCATGTTTCTGCGACGTTAATTGTGCTAGGCAATCAGTGATGAGTTCTGTGAATAAGGTGCCATCTATAATGCCTCATTTGCATAAAAAAGAGCTGTGTGACTTCATTTAAATAGGGTTTAAATTAATTTCATGCTATTTTAGCACACAGAGCTTGATTAAACTGGATCACGAGCAGTTAGCGAAAAAGACAGGTTTTTGCGGTGAAATACTGTCTGTACCTTCATGTGTTGCCTGAGCTACCTTAAAAATAAAATACAGTATATCACAACATAAGAGTTTATATTAAACAATATAGCAGAGAGAACTCTTCATGTTTTGATACACCATGACAGTAAGTCAGAGCTTAGAGCTAATTAGATGCCTGCACACATATAGGAACATACAGAGACAGACCCGAACACACAAATGGTTATGCATACAGTTGCAAATGCATCACAAAATCCCTGCATACAGATCACCAGATTCCCTGTCAAATTAGGAGAAGCTGAGAATTTACTTGCTGTCAAATCCTTGTTGGAGCTCTGCTAACAAGAGCAAACAGAGAGGCAATGAAGGACATTCAAAGCTGAAGAAAAGCCTGTCACTTTTTTGGGTGAAATATGTGGTGACAGAGGAGGAAAAATAGAGAAGAGGAAATCTGTGAATTGCAATTCTGCTCTAATTAAAGCAGCAGTGTCTCTTTCTCTCTCTTTCTCTCCACATCACCAGCTTCCACTTTTCCTGCTCATTTCTCAAATTAATGTGTGACCTGCACAATGCTCCCAATGTGTGAAACGACTAATTGGCTGGTTTAAAGTCCAATCTTGTGAAAGGAGATGTCTGCCATGTTCCCCCTTTCCCCCTTACGCTCCTTCTTCTTCCTGCGCTACAAATCATCATGTGCACACATGCTAATGGCTGAAGTTTTCCAGAGGTCTTTCGATAAGTGGCCCAAGCGCTCTGCCTGCTTCTCGAGTGGAGATTGGCTCCTAATGGGGACTGTTATAAACAGCCGTGACTGGTGAGTGAGTCAGGGTCACATGCACTTACGAGGCCTCAGTGAAGAGGTGTTTTAGTGGGCTATATACTGTTCTTATTGCACTGCAATATTTAATTATGGATGATTGACAGAGCTTTTGTCATTGTGAATGTTCATGAACTTTCACATTAGATGCTTTACACAGGTATGGATTGTGTCCCCCTCAGTGCTTATAATTGAACGAGTATGCCCTCAGTCACGCTTGTCTTAATCGTAATCATATTCTACAGATTTTTTAGATTTTTTAGGTCTATTTGTCAATGTAGGATGGGGGACTGAAAATCCGTAAATGGTGTAACATCACATTAAATCTAGTGTAGCGTTAGTTCTGGCAGGTCACGTTAGTCAAGCTCACATCAACTGACTCTCAGCTGATCCCCATCAACCTATGGGAATACGACACCTATCTAAGCATTCATATACAGGTGCATCTCAATAAATTAGAATGTTGTGGAAAAGTTCATTTATTTTCAGTAGTTCAACTCAAATTGTGAAACTCGTGTATTAAATAAATTCAGTGCACACAGACTGAATTAGTTTAAGTTTTTGGTTATTTTAATTGTGATGATTTTGGATCACGTTTAACAAAAACCCACCAATTTACTATTTCAACAAATTAGATTATGGTGACATGCTAATCAACTCAAAACATCTGCAAATGTTTCCTGAGCCTTCAAACTGGTCTCTCAGTTTGGTTCACTAGGCTACACAATCATGGGAAGACTGCTGATCTGACAGTTGTCCGGAAGATATTCATTGACACCCTTCACAAGGAGGGTTTAGCCACAAACATTCATTGCCAAAGAATATGGCTGTTCAAAGATTGCTGTATCCAAGCATGTTAACAGAAAGTTGAGAGGAAGGAAAAATTGTGGAAGAAAAAGATGCTCAAACAACTGAGAGAACCGCAGCCTTATGAGGATTGTCAAGCAAAATCGATTCAAAGAATTTGAGTGAACTTCACAAGGAATGACTGAGGCTGGGGTCAAGGCATCAAGAGCCATGCACCACACACAGACGTGTCAAGGAACTTGGTTACAGTTGTCTTATTCCTCTTGTTAAGACACTCCTGAACCACAGAATATGTCAGAGGCGTCTTACCTGGGCTACGGAGAAGAACTGGACTGTTGTCCAGTGGTTCCAAAGTCCTCTTTTCAGATGAGAGCAGTTTTGTATTTCATTTGGAAACCAAGGTCCTAGAGTATGGAGGAAGGGTGGAGAAGCTCATAACCAAAGTTGCTTGAAGTCCAGTGTTTATTTTCCACAGTCTGTGATGATTTGGGGTGCTATGTCATTTGCTGGTGTTGGTCCATTTGTGTTTTTTGAAAACCAAAGTCACTGGACCCGTTTATCAAGAAATTTTGGAGCAAATTTTTCATGCTTCCTTCTGCTGACCAGCTTTTTTGAAGATGCTGATTTAATTTTCCAGCAGGATTTGGCACCTTCCCACACTGCCAAAAGCACCACAAGTTGGTTAAATGATCATGTGTTGGTGTGCTTGACTGGCCAGCAACTCACCAGACCTGAACCCCATAGATAATCTATTGGGTATTGTCAAGAGGAAAGTGAGAAACAAGAGACCAAAAAAATGCAAATGAGCTGAAGGCCACTGACAAAGAAACCTGGTGCTTCCAAACCACCTCAGCAGTGCCACAAACTGATTCCCTCCATGCCACGCCAAATTGAGCCAGTAATTAAAGCAAAAGGAGCCCCTGCCAAGTATTGAGTACATGTACAGTAAATGAACATACTTTCCAACAATTCACTAAAAATGTTTTTTTTTTATAAGTATTCTAATTTGTTGAGATAGTGAATTGGTGTTTTTTTGTTAAATGTGAGCCAAATCATCACAATTAAAAGAACCAAAGACTGAAACTACTTCAGTCTGTGTGCATTGAATTTATTTAATACACAAGTTTCACAATTTGAGTTGAATTACTGAAATAAATTAACTTTTCCACGACATTCTAATTTATTGAGATGCACCTGTATAAGGTCCCTCAGTGTTATCAGCCGTTTTTGCATTGCTCAATAGCTAATTACCCTCCTCCATCCCCAACTCCTCCTCTGGCAGTCAGGAGTCAGCCTTCTGATTCTCCTTTGAATCAGACTAATTCTAAAATGTGTACCTAACACATTTATCGCTGCTATCCCTGCTCTCATCCATGCTAGGCTGCATGGATGCGCAGGGAGTTCTTGCCCAGAACAGAACCATACCGCCAATCCAAACTGTATGCTAATTGTCAATCATCTTTGTGATAGTGGTCCTGACAGAAATGTAATTTTACTATAAAATGTGGTCAGATGCATGATTTTTGCAAATAGAGACTATGAATTACCCTATAATTTGTAGTGAAAAACAGTAAAAATAAATGCCCTGAAGTTCCTGTTATCAAATGTGATTAGATTTTATTTAAATTGCTTTGTATTTTTTTTTAGTAATGTATATTAGGGTATTTTGTGTCACATTTTCTGTTTTAGTTCATATTAATTTGACAGTGTGTACTGTTTATATATGAGTATTGACCGTGTTTTATGGACAATCCACTTATGATGATCTCTGATTAAGCGTGTGCTTTTGAAAACAAATTAATGTAATTCATTTTTTTAAAATTTTTCGTACATTTTAAGTAAAAAATTTCAGTAGTTCAAGTTGTATATTTTATATCAGTTAAAAGAATATATGGTTATACATTGTAAAATATGCAGGAACTAATATGTTATCCCATATACATATTTTACCATATTTTTATGCTGAATTTTCTTTCTTTTTTTACCATAAATTTAACAGAATATATGTTAATAGTTTATAGTAAAAATATTAATAAATGTTTTTATTTTGAGGTGAAAAGTGAATGTTATACCTTTACTGTAAGATGGCCCCTTAGAATTGGAGTAGAATGTTGTTGCTATTGTTTTTATTATTTAATTTATTTTGTAATAATTCCGTAGATTATTTGATTGTTAATTAATTCACCATTTTCAACTTTGCAACTAAATTAGCAAACGTTAATTTACATGCATCATCATCATCCTGTACATGCAAAAGTTGTCTCTAAATAATTTTCCAGTAAATGCACTTTTTCCATCTTACCCTAAATAAAATAGTCACTGAAATTGCATTTACATTGAACAAAAGTTATCCACTGTGTATATATTGGGACACAGTATATCACAACATGTTAACTGCACAAGCAAATGTCAGCATTACTGCGACTGCAATTTCTGCTTTATTGACAGCGTGGCATTGGTCTGAGGTTATTGATTTGCGTATACATAAGTGTGTGTCTGTCTGTGAATTTTGAAATGAAAGAGCTGGTGATTGTGTGTGTGGGTCATTGTGAGGTCATCTTGATGAGTGGCAGCATTCATGCTTGTGCATGTCTGTCCCACGCTGACGTCAGCTTCTCTGCCAGAACGCACTCCACTAGTCATCATCAGTCTTCTTTATCATATCTTTCATTGTCATCCAATTAGCTAGAATGAAGGGAAAAACAATAAAAATTATACCACGGTGGGAGATTACAGGCTCTAATGTTTTGGTTTAGTGGTGAATACTTTCCATTCCAGAGGCTTCTCAGATGTAGGCCCTCTCCGATCCCTTTCCTACGATGCCATCTCATTATGACACGATCGTAGCCCATATCAAAGACAGCAGACGTGTTCGGACCAAGGAACGAGATGTCATAATAAGATACTTCACCAGCATAATTCGAAGTATAAAGGCACAGAGGGAGAGCATTCCTCATTTGATCATGAAGCAAAGATGACTCTGGTGAACTAGCATTACGTTGCCCCCAAACAAACATGGAGCTTCTTGTTTCCCAATCACAAATGCATTCTTTTTTATATGTGTGTAGAGGCTTTGACTTCTTAGCCCAATTGTTTTTCAAAGCTGTTTGGAAGGGCGAGGTCAAACTGGAATCAAGGAGGCCAGTCGGTGCCTGCCTGGAAATCAACGGATGCATTATTTTAAAAGCCTTTTTTGTTGTGTGTTTTTGCAGCATCTGTGTTCTGAGAAATCCGATCCAGAGAAAAAATTAGCTGCAGGCTGTAATACATGGTTCTGCGACCAGCGTACAATAGCAAAGTGTGAGAGAGGGTAGAAGAGACAGACAGGAAAAGTAGGCAGACTATTGAACGACCCTCTGCACTCTCTCACACACACACGTACACATTTTGCTCAGTGAATCTTAAGAACTGGGCTTAAACACAACAGCTTTGCTATCCTTCACACAGTAGCTCATGTATGAAGGGATTAAGCATCTCAAGTTCCTGACCGTATCTGCAGGGTGTCAAAAAGAGACTGAAAAAGCCACTTTTCCTCCAGGTGTTACAAACACTCAGCCACCAGCACAATTTTCAGAGGGGTTACTTATGATGGTGACA
Organism: Sinocyclocheilus anophthalmus; assembly: GCA_018155175.1. Classification (NCBI taxonomy): domain Eukaryota; kingdom Metazoa; phylum Chordata; class Actinopteri; order Cypriniformes; family Cyprinidae; genus Sinocyclocheilus; species Sinocyclocheilus anophthalmus. The sequence goes on from JADLZN010009770.1 coordinate 167,075, forward strand.
ACTGACTTATGCGATAATTGATGAGCTTCACTAATTGACGTCACTCCATAATGTGTTGTAATGTTTTTTCTTGAAGTTTTATGTCCAATCCTATATATGTTAGGGTTATCCATAAAAAATATTTTTCTCATTTGTAAGAAAATCAACCTTAATTATAAGAAACTATTGTAAAATAAGCTATTGTAAAAAAAAAAATAGTAAGGTAGTTAAATTGAGGTATTGGGATTAGGGATGTAGAATATGGTCATGCAGCATACAGTGGGGCAAAAAAGTATTTAGTCAGCCACCAATTGTGCAAGTTCTCCCACTTAAGATGAGAGAGGCCTGTAATTTTCATCATTTGGTATACCTCAACTATGAGAGACAAATGAGAAAAAAAATCCCGAAAATCACATTGTAGGATTTTTTAAAGAATTAATTGGTAATTCCTCGGTAAAATAAGTATTTGGACACCTACAAACAAGCAAGAGTTTCTGTCTCTCACAGACCTGTAACTTCTTCTTAAGAGGCTCCTCTGTCCTCCACTCGGTACCTGTATTAATGGCATCTGTTTGAATTCTTTATCAGTATAAAAGACACCTGTCCACATCCTCAAACAGTCACACTCCAAACTCCGCCATGGCCATGACCAAAGAGCTGTCAAAGGACACCAGAAACAAAATTGTAGACCTGCACCAGGCTGGGAAGACTGAATCTGCAATAGGTAAGCAGCTTGGTGTGAAGAAATCAACTGTGGGAGCAATTATTAGAAAATGGAAGAACATACAAGACCACTGTTAATCTCCCTCGATCTGGGGCTCCACGCTAGATCTCACCCCGTGGGGTCAAAATGGGATGTTTTGTGAGCAAAAATCCCAGAACCACACCGGGGGACCTAGTGAATGACCTGCAGAGAGCGGGGACCAAAGTAACAAAGGCTACCATCAGTAACACACTGCGCCCGCCAGGGACTCAAATCCTGCAGTGCCAGACGTGTCCCCCTGCTTAAGCCAGTACATGTCCAGGCCCGTCTGAAGTTTGCTAGAGAGCATTTGGATGATCCAGAAGAGGATTGGGAGAATGTCATATGGTCAGATGAAACCAAAATATAACTTTTTGGTAAAAACTCAACTTGAGAAAGAATGCTGAGTTGCATCCAATGAACACCATACCTACTGTGAAGCATGAGTGTGGAAACATCATGTTTTGGGGCTGTTTTTCTGCAAATGGACCAGGACGACTGATCCGTGTAAAACGAAAGAATGAATGGGGCCATGTATCGTGAGATTTTGAGTGAAAACCTCCTTCCATCAGCAAGGGCATTGAAGATGAAACGTGGCTGGGTCTTTCAGCATGACAATGATCCCAAACACACCGCCCGGGCAATGAAGGAGTGGCTTCGTAAGAAGCATTTCAAGGTCCTGGAGTGGCCTAGCCAGTCTCCAGATCTCAACCCCATAGAAAATCTTTGGAGGTAGTTGAAAATCCGTGTTGCCCAGCGATAGTCCCAAAATATTACTGCTCTAGAGGAGATTTGCATGGAGGAATGGGCCAAAATACCATCAACAGTGTGTGAAAACCTTGTGAAGTCTTACAGAAAACGTTTGACCTCTGTCGTTGCCAACAAAGTGTATATAACAAAGTATTGATATGAAATTTTGTTATTGACCAAATACTATTTTCCACCTAATTTGCAAATAAATTCATTCTTAAATCCTACAATGTGATTTTCTGGATTTTATTTTCCTCATTTTGTCTCTCATAGTTGGGTTACCTATGATGAAAATGACAGGCCTCTCTCATCTTTTTTAGTGGAGAACTTGCACAATTGGTGCTGACTAAATACTTTTTTCCCCCACTGATGTGCTAAATACTAATAAACAGCCAATTTGTTACAGTTTTTTACGATTGCTTAAGCACAATTTTGAAAACAGGGCCCGGTTTGTCAAATCACTATACACAATTAACACAACCCTACACCAAAGTAGCACAACACTTCAGATCATTTGCAAAATGGAACACTTTTGTCAAAAACTATACACAACTTTATAAAAACAATATTTTGTTACCATACGAAACACACATTTCATATGACTTTAATCTTTTTGAACCAGTTACACACTGCTGTTGCTAACCTAAAACACTTTTAGCAAGTCTAATTGTCAGTGATTAGAGTACTGTAAATGAAGTACACAGAGGAAGTGCAACTATACAATAGTTCACCAAACAAGACCAATGCTGCAGACTGACGAAAATATCATTGATTTCTCTCCATATACCCAAATCAGTCAACATGGAGAATCACAACAAAACATGTCCCAGTTGTCATGCTACTACAGTAGTGTGCGTAACACTGTTAGCTCAGCAAACAACAGACAAACGTAAAATACTGTATCCAGTACAGGTTACAATTACAGTAAACAACAACAACACACAAAAAATTATCTGAAAAAACTGACAATATTGTACAGAAAATACTACAGTAAACATACTATACATTATCTCTTCGCCTAGTTGGATCTGGCCAGAGAATTTCATCAACTTCACAAGCAATATCCTCATTAGCAAGACAACGCGGGAAGAATCGTCTTGAACGTCGAATCCATCCTTGTACAGCTGCGGCGTCGACTTGGTCACAGGTGTCCTCCATGGCCTGAATTAGGGGTACCTGAGCCTGGGGCTGGAGATCGTAAACCTTCCACCGCCATGCAGAGAAAAACTCTTCGATAGGGTTTAGAAACGGAGAGTATGGTGGAAGGTATAGTACTGTCAACTGTGGATGGTGTTGAAACCAGTTCTGGACCAAAGCAGAGCGGTGGAATGACACATTGTCCCAGATGACAGTGTATTGTATCTGGTGCATTTCATTACCTGCTGAGATGATGTGGTGCAATCGGTCCAAAAATGTGAGAATGTGAGGTGTGTTGTAAGGGCCCATTTTGGCATGATGGAGGAGAACCCCATGCTGTGAAATGGTGGTGCAAAGGGTGATGTTACCCCCATGTTGCCCTGGGACATTGATTATAGCCCTGTGGCCAATGATATTTCTGCCTCTCCTTCTTGCTTTTGTGAGGTTGAACCCTGCCTCATCAATATATACGTATATATGAATTCATGCAGGATTTCCTCAGCATCCATCTGCAAAACTCTCTGAAATGCAGTGAAAGACAACATTGTGTAGTTCAGGATAGGTCTAGTATATTACAGTCAATGTAAAAAAGTAATGTGTGGAGTATGCAACATCACAGTGCTAAAGTGAACAATACAAACCTCCACATACTCATGCCGCAGCCATTTAACTCTCTCTGAATTCCGCTCAAAAGGCACTCAATAAAGTGGTTTCATTTGAACCTAATGTCTTTTAAGGATGTGTGCCAGTGTTGACAGAGACCTGATGGACATTATTGAAAATGGCATGGTCACCGATAATGTTTGCTTGTAGTTCTCTGAGCCTGATAGCATTATTGGCCAAAACCATGTTTATTATCTCTCTCTCTTGCTCTTGTGTGAATATGGGCCCCCTTCCTCCTTGTCGTTCCCGACCCTCAATCCTATGTAGAGAATACTACATGTAACTTACTGTACAATGTCACAGGAAGGGGTATCACAAGTGTTGATATGGTGCATACAATAAGCGGCTGTTTACTGTAACTGTAGACAGATCTTCTTTTACCGGTTTTCCTGTTGAAAAGTCCTTATGACAGATGCCACTGTAAATCTGCTAAGATTTGGCTGAACTCTGTCCAGCCTCCCTCAGCGTCAATCCGTGGTTCACAACATGGTCCACTAGTGTTGCACGAATGTCATTTGATAAGTTTGGTCCTCTTCTTCTTTGTGCACATTCTCCTCCTGCTTCAGTTCTGCCTCTGCCTCTGCCTCTGCCTCTGCCTCTGCCTCTGCCTTCTCCTCCTCTGTGTACTCCTCCTCTCACCCTCACTCTTCTTCTGACTCCTTCCATTTTGGTTGAAGGCAGGTGAACCTACCTGCTGCATTTTTATAGTGCTTAAACCTGATTGGTGTGTCTACAGTTTAGCACTCATGTGTTTGTGCACCTGATGGTTGTGTTTAACAGATTGGCTCATAGGTGTGGTAATTTGACAGTCAGTGCTTTGGAATTGCAACGAAGTGACATCATGATATATTTCTGTGTCTGATGTATACAAGTGTGTTTAGTGTTTTGCAAATCACTGTGTGTAATGTTTTGCAATAGTGTGAAGCTGACAGTGTGCTTACAGTTGTGCAAATCTAGCCTTGTGTTTTGCTCCTTGAGTGTAAGGTTTTGCTAATTGTTGGAAAAGTTTAATTTTAGTGTGTAAGCAATCATAAAAAACTGTAATAATAGTTTCTAGTAAGCAACACTCGTTTATAATACTAAGTGGTTTACCAGTAATTATATGATAGTATATAATCCTTTAAATGAAAATATTTACAAAGTTTCTTTATATACTGTTATTTCATGCATTTAAAAATTCATATGTTACATTTTAGGGTTCCAGCCAGGTCAATTTTATTAGCTTTAAACATATTTAATATATCTTTCTTAATTATGTTCATACACATATAATAATATTTATGATATTCATAAACATGAAAAGAAAATTTTATATATTATTTAAATTTGTAACTCATATTCTGTTTGGGGTCCCAGCCAGGTCCATGTTAATAGCTTTACCAAATTAAAAAATAAAATAATAATGCCAAAATAATTTGCTTTAATCATCCTCCATATAAATATTTTATGTCTGTGTTCATATTCAATATTGCAATTTAATAATGTAAATATGTAATTTAAGTCTCTGGGACCTCAAACATAAAAATAGTAAAGTCTCAACAGAACATGAGGGTTTTAAAAACAGTCTGTCCTGAGGGGCCATGGTTCTTACACTTCCTCTCATTCTGGTGTCAAAGCATTGAAAAATTAGTGTACTTTGACTGTAGAGGTTTCTGGGCATGTTTAGAAACAAAGAACACAGAGTTTTTCATGCCTTTTGATCTTCTCAGCACCTGTGGTCTCCTAACCACCTACACAAAACACACAGAGACCAAAAGAAAACGGCATGTTTCTCTGTTTGCCAACTCAGAAAAAGGTTGATGAGTGCAACCTGTTTCTGACTTAAGAGTACACGTTGCCCGTTAGTGCATGTCACCGTCATGGCGAAGTATGTGTGAGTGATGCCCCCAATGTCTTTCATCTGCTGACTCATGGAGCTTGTGTGTTTTTTGTTTGCTCAGGTTTTGGGGGCATGAGGAGGGAGGGACTCTTCCCTGTCATACCAGGCCTGTGTTTATCCACAGGCAGACTGTGGCTTTTTCAGATCTGTAATGGTTTTGCATTTATGTTTGGGAAAGCAAAAGTTACTGGAATACTGAGTTAATAGAGGCAGAGAGAAAAAGAAAGAAAGAAAGAAAAAAAAAAAAGAAAGACAAGTTTCAGCAGTAATATGAGTCCACTTCTCACAGATAAACATGTTTTGTTCTACAAAAGCTGGAGAAAGTTTGTCTCCCCTCACAGGCAATCCAGCAGATGTCAATGATAACTTTCAAGGCATGTGTGTGTGTGTGTGTACGCATTTTTGTGACAAATGAGGACATAAATTTGTATAATAAAGGTATGACATAGGTATTACAAGGAGAAGGTGACTTTTCAGGACATTACCCCATGTCCCCACTTTTCAAAATGCTTATAAATCACACAGAATGGAGTGGATGAAAATCTGAATACATCAAAGTCTCCGTAATGGGGTAGGTTTTAGGGGTAGGGGTTTGGAAGGTCAATAGATATATGGCTTATCTATAGAAAACTATTACGCCTATGGGATGTCCCCACTTTTCACAAATATAAACCTGTGTGTGTGTGTGTGTGCCTGTAGCAGGAAGCTAAACGATCCCCCTCACAGACAAATTAAACCGAAAGGAACCTAGAGATTATAGGCCACCAGTACAGAAACCACAGGTTAAATGAAAAGACTACGGCGCAGGGTTTAACACGCTTAAACATGACAAGGAGTCATTCTTCAACTCACTTCCAGTAAAGTCTCTTGTGCTTTTCCAAGCACAAGAATTTTCTGGTCACATATCAGTTATTTTGTGTAAAACATGTCTTATTGCCAACCAATTCAGATTACTTATCTCAAGAGATTTTTCACAGGTTCTCTCCTTTTATAACCTTCAGTATAGACTGATAGGTGCTGCAGAATGCTGAGATACTGTGGCTGTTTGTCTGTGGTTGTGGTTGTGCAGAGGTTTTATCTTATCACCACATATCTCATCCCTGTTTTATCAGATTGTGGCTTCTGGTGCATTCTTGTCATTGGGCCGTTTGAATGTGCTGTAGCGCTGATGAGACATTTCTATGAGTCAGATTGATATGAACATTCTTTGGTGTAGATTTTATATGAATGAAGAACATTGAATATCATCTCTATCAGAGCTCTGCTGGATGACGGAGTCCTCCTTCTGCTTGTTTTGAGAAATAATACTGGTGTGGAGAATCAGGTACGTCATGCACCAATCTTTTGAGGCACGATAACGTCTTAGTATTTCATTATTGATATGCAAGATATTTTAGTAAAACACTTTTCAGTTAGCGTGCAAGGGGACCTGGCTTCAAATCCTAATCTTGTTTATAATTTTCTTAATAAACCAAGCAAAATTGCAACTGAACTGGAAAATAGCAGATTTGACAAGCAGGGGTTTTTTAGTACCTGGAAACATTTTTCCCATAGGAAAAAAAAGCCATACAGGTTTTGAATGGTATGATGATAAAATGTTCAGTTTAAAGTGATTTATCTGCGAAGATGCAACTTGATTGAATGTAGAAAACAAAGTGTGATTTAGACTGTTTTTATCTACAATAATCATAATCTAAATCATCATCATATGCTTTGAGGACACTGACAGTATGATTATTTATTTATTTATTTATTTATTGACTACAATCTCAGCTTTTAGTGTGCGCCTACAAATCTAAAATGCATTTTAGCACTTCAACGCTAATCAATTCACAGAGCGTATCAAGCACATGTTTTTGACTCTAAAATTGAGTTCGACTATTTAGAACCGTGGGTAGGGTAGATTTGTTGTGATTATAACACACACGATGCATGAATCAACGAAACAATTGCAAAATGTGTTGATTCATACCAGGGTTAAAGCAGACCATTCCCCCATGGACACAGCTTTCCTTCCTGTTCTCTTGTCATCAGATGAGGGGAAGGGAGCTGTGGATGTGCCAGTGGCTGTCTCTGTGTGCTTGGATTTCTGTACAGACTTGTTGTGAGGCAAACTAGCATGTTCCTAAAGGTCAGTGGGTACAGATGCATTACTGTCAGTGTAGATAGATTGTGATGATCATCCTTATTAGCTTTTAATGTATTGGACCTGCAGAGAGAGAGAGAGGAGGAAAAATCTCGCTGGCTGACTGTTTATGGATTTCCAGACGTGCTTTGTTCTAGAGCAGAAATAAATTACACTTTACAATATTCTTATGTTGACATAAGGTAATGCATTAGTTAACATGAGCTAACAAAAATAACAATAAAATGGTGCAGTGTTTAACATAACTGGCTATTTCTAGCTATAATCTTTCCCTTGAAATGTTTATTAGTCAAGTAGATTCAGTCATAACATAGAAAAAAACTAATGTTTGGGGTCTGTACATTTTTTAATCTGTAATTTTTTTGTTTTATGGCTGCATTTATTTGATAAAAAATATTTTTAAAAAACTGCAATAACAATAACTGTTCTGTTTAATATTAAAAAATATATTTGTAAAAAGGAACTTTTCCTGCAATGGCAAAGCTGAATTTTCAGCAGCTGTTACTACAGTTTTCAGTGTCACATGATCCTTCAGAAATCATTCTAATATGCTGATTTGAATGGATCATCATCAATGTTAAAAACAATTGTGCTTAATATTTTTGCGTAAACTGTGATTTTTTTCAAGATTCTTTGAGGAATAGAAAGTTTAAAAGAACAGCATTTATTTGAAATAGGAATCTTTTGTAACATTATAAATGTCAAAAATAAAAAAAATAAAAAACACTGACCCTACCCTGACCCTTACTGACCATATAAAAGCAATACATTTACTGACTATATATAACATTTATTATTACTGTATCAACTTGATTATGGTTACATCAACAAAAACCATTTCAAGGGTAAGTTTCAGATTAGAACTACAAATATATACCCGTAAAATGAAAGAGTAAGTCATTTCAGGACAGGAAGAGATGCAGAAAAATTGAGAGAGAGAAAGCGAGAGAGCATCCTTCTTCCCCCCATCTGTGCTATTTTTCCTCTGCTGGTTGTGCCCTCTGCAGTGGCATTAACCACAAATGGTGATGTCAGCATGTCTCAGGTGTTATCAGAGACTCAGACAGACAGAGAGGAAGACGGGCTAGAGAGAAAGTCAAAGGATCAGAAGTCTGACTCTCCCGCCAGCGCATCGGATCACTTAACACTCACACACACACATACACTAGACTGAAGCGGAATCATGATGCGACACTGACTCCCAATCATAATTCCCATTTCTGTGAAATATTTTCCATGATGTAGCAGACTCGTAGGTTTTACATTTTCAGCAGTACTGTCAATACCCGCAGACTGGCATTCCTGCAGATTTAAATGATCAAAGACAGATGAGAAAAATGCTCCAGCTTTAGGCCTGAGATCAGTGCTTGATTTACCTCAAGCTAAAGCAGTTGCTGCAGTATGGTAAAGCTAATTCCACACTACAAGACTGAAGCTCATCACCCTTTGATGTTTGAAATCTGCGACTAGTTTGTGAAAAAAAAACAAGTGTATGATGTGTAAGCACTTTTACAGAAAGATCAGCATATCCACATGACCACTTATAGACATTTACTTTACATGATAACAGTGGTGTTGGTTGCTTATGCCGATGCAGGTCAGGTCAAAGGGTGCATTCATTTGCACCTAAAACATGATCAATAAAAGCGGTTAGGTCAATAGAAACAGTGGGGAGAAAGAAAGGAAGATATCTTTGTTCAGGGAGTGTTGAAAGAGAGAAAGAGAAAGAAAGAGAAGCTCATTCAGTACAATCAATATTGTAGTCAGAATCCCCTAATGATCTGTATCTAGACGCTTTTTTCTCCTTGTGTTAGGATTTATTTCATCTGTGTTCCTTTTCTCCTTTTATCAAATGTAGGTCTAATTTTCTCCTTCCTTCCTCTCTTTTCTTGCCCTCTACATCAACAACTCTCTCTCTTTCTGTAGCATGACGTATGACCTTCAATGCACCATGGGAGGCTGTAGTAAGTGAGAGGTTATTTTGCACTTAATTGCCGTGGTGACAGTGCTGCTGAAGGGTAGTCTTTAAGATTCTGCTGTAACATCATAGGTCAGTGACATGGCATTTCATGTCTCCTAAAGCTGTCATATTACTACAGCAGGCTGCTTAAGCCTCCAAACCACAATTCCTAGCTATTCTCTGAGGAAAAACAGGACCAAGGCATGCCTTTCCTGAGATAACCCAACATTAGTTTGTTTTTTAGTTCACACATCTTTGATTCTGGTGTCGCTTTTATGGGAGCAAACAAATTGTTTGCTGTTAAACAAAGGAATAGTTCTCCCAATAATAATAATAATGTGAAAGGTGTAGATTAGTTTTTTTCTTCATGAGAACAGATTTGGAGAAATTTAGCATTACATCACTTACAGTCACTCTGCAGTGAATGGGTGCCGTCCCAATGAGAATCTAAACAGCTGATAAAGACAACACAGTAAACCACAAGTAATCCACAAGTGCAAAGCATCAATTAACGTCTTGTGAAGTGAAAAGCAAATCCATCATTTAGGCATTTTAACTTTAAACCATTGCTTCTGGCCGAATAATGCTTCCTCTGGTGAAAAAGTCCATCCCCTGTTGTCTTCCCACATCACAGTCCATCAACACTTTTTCTGTTTTCGCTTGTAAATGGTGCTTTATCTGTGTATATTTCTCTCCTGTACTGATTCAGACAAGACTATATTGGTGAGCAAGTGATGTAATGCTAAATTGATCTAAATCTGTTTCAATAGAAACAATTAAATTAATCTATATCATGGATCCATCCGTTTGCACTTTCAAAACAACCTTCAGATTATGATTCATCATGACTCATCATTTGTGGCCACTGCCTTTTGACCACACAAAGATAATTGTTATGGAGGCTATCCATATACAATTAAGGGGCAATCACAAAATTCTGTCATCATTTATTCATGTTGTTTCAAATCTGTATGACTGACTTTCTTTTGTGAAACACAACCATTTTTCATGCAATGAAAGTCAATGGGATTCAAAACAACACTGGACCCCACTGACTTTTATTTTATGGACAAAATAAAATGCATACAGGTCTTACATACAACATGGGAGTGTCACGAATCCATGAACTTTCATCTGCTAGCCATCAGAGGTCACCATTTCCATTTCATTGACTCTCGCACTAAACAAACTGTTGCATAGCACCCCGGACTAAATTTCCCATCATGCATTGCACTGATTGCACTCAGCACGGACTGCACACAGCTGTTTACACTGATTGCACACAGCTGTTTCATAACACTCACTCACTATTTAACACTCACTCGGATCCCTTCCCTCTGCCGAGTATTGTCTAGCGCTTATCTTCCCCCAGCTAGCTACATTACCTAGCCTAGCCCTGCCAAGCCCTAGCCCTAGCCCTAGCCCTAGCCATTAGCCTTAGCCCTAGCCATTAGCCTTAGCCCTAGCCCTTTCTCGGGTTCTGATTCTTCGCCTGGTTTCTTGGATTTCGCCTTAGTCTTGTCCTTCCGATTCTGTCTGCCCACGGTTGTCCGTAGCTAGCCCTGTGAATGAATTCTTGTGTTTGCCGCCCTATTCTTCTTGCCTGTGTTCTGACCTGCCGGTCTTAGACCACGTCTCTGTCGAATAAACGCTTTGCATTATGGATCCCACGTCTCAATTCGTCAGCCATGTTACAGGGTGAGTAAATGATTACAGAACTGTCATTTTCAGGTGAGCTACTGTATATTATTTTAATACAACATAACATCAAAACAGCTATTCAGTGCAAAGATGTAGATGTTGAGGTAATTCTGAGGTTTATACTAATGACTGATATCAGTAGAGAGGCTTGTTGTCATTCATTCCTGCTGAACAACCTTGATCTTAAATTTTGATTTTCCTTGAAATCTTGGGAATGACAACTCATTACAGAAAGCCTTAGACTCTCAGTAATGGTTCAGTTCAATTTCTATGCTTTATATTCAGTAGTAAAACAGCTGTTTCCACTGCTAGTCTCTTGTATTTGAATTATGCAGCATACCTTAGAGCCAACTGAACCGTGCTGTGCCTCTAATTGAGCTGAATTTCACTGAGAGGTTATCAATAGAGGTACTTGGTCATGCACATTTGTTAGCAACTCAGTGAGACAGTCTGAATAGTATTGCCTTATACATTTGCCAAAAGTAGAGTCTGGAATTGAAGAATTTTGTTTTATTAATAAAGGTTATGGTTTGATCAGACATTATTATCGCAAAATATTATCACAAACCGATTTCATGTCTCTAAATGAATTGTTCTGGAATTTGTTGATAACATATGCTTGATACAATGCACAAGTTTACAAGTCAAAAGGTTATATTTATATACAGGAAATATGCAAACTTGTTGGCCAGTCTTCACTCAGTTGGTGAGAGTTGCTTATGCAAAAGAAACCTGATCTCATTAGTATTCATAAGTATTTGTACGTTATGTTTACACATACATTTTTGTATGTTAAGATTTACACTGGAACATACAATATGGATGTATTAAGTTATTTACTAATACACATTTACAGACAAATATTTCTAAATCTTTTTTTATTATTATTATAAATATACTTGTATAGTTACATTTTGCTATTAAAAATATATTTTATAATTTACAAATTAAATGATTATATATTAGTCCATTTCATTTGAACATTTTAAGGTTTAGAGTTTGGAATACAGCACCGGAAACAAAGAAACTGTAATAATGGTCAAATGAGGTAAATCCCATTGGTAACACTTTATTTTATGGTGTCTTTGTTATGTTACACGTACTTTTTATTATAATAACAATAAATTATGCATAATTACATGCAAGTAACCCTAAGCCAAACCCTTATCCTAACCCTAACCATGAACATGTCATTAATTAAACATTACTCAGTACTTAAATGTATAATTACACTGTAACAAGGACACTTTAAAATAGTGTAACCAATGCATTAAATACATGTAAGGACATTGAACATTTTTATTAATATCATTGATTACATAAAATTAAATTAACCTATTAATTGCATAGCAAGCATACAAAAATGTAGGTGTACTAGAAAAATTTAATCTAAAATATATTTCTTGTCTTTTCAGTTTTAAAGTAATAGTTCACCCAAAAATGAAAGTTGTATCATACAGAATGGAATGGCATGATGTTGAGATGTTTTTGTGTGAACTGTCCCTTTAATAATCATTCCCTCCATAGTGACCATAAAATACTTGACTAATGACTGTTCCCAGAAGTAAATCAGCTACTGTGATAGATGCAAGTAGCTCTTATATGCACAGTTGTTTCACAAGTACAACCTCAGATGTCACAGAAAGAACGGACTAAAAGCACTCCAGAAAAACACTGAAAGAGAGAGAGACTGGTAGAGAACCAGCCAGCCATGAGTCTGTGGATTGAAGGAAATTGAGAGACATAAAGTCTAAAGGAAGGAAGAGGAAGAACTCTGGGTTTGATTCTGCTTCAGAGGGGCATGTGGTGCCACTGACTGGCGGGCCGGCAATTAATGAGAGTTTGATTTAAGGGCTGTTCTCAGAGCAGCCGTCCCCGGTGCAGACTCTGGCTTTGGTGTGGTTGCTCTTGCAGACATGTTAATCATGGCTACAGATGATTCTACTCTACACTTCCAGCAGGGCTGCAGTCTGCACGTTGCTTGGCCCATTAATAACCTCAGAAGGCACGGCTGCGTGCCTGCATGCAGGAGTCGACTGATGCCCTGTGAGTGAGTGAGCGAGCGAGCGAGTGCGCTGGAGGCCTCGCATGAACAGTTGCTGCCGCTGCCTCCACAGATGAGTTTTTTAAATCAGATTTTCACAAGGTTTCATTTCGGTAGCTGTGTTTCATTTTGAAATTGGATTTGATTTTAAAAGATAGGTTTTTGCAATATACAGTACATAAGTCCAAACGTCTGATAAGACTATTGATGCTTGTGTTTAGCTCTTTTTATTTTAAATTATAATAACAGTTTTATTGAAAAGTTACATTCAAAAAATTTATTTTGAAAGTCTTAGTGTTTGATTTTTTTTCCCCTTAAAGTCTAAAAGTTTTTAATTTTCATTTCCATGTTTAAATTGATTTTAATGTGGTCTCAAATTTTTGGACCACAGTCTAAGTAAGGCCTAAATGTTTGCAGTAATACTGAAGCTTTGGAAAATGACAGGAATTTATTTATTTTTTTGGTACAATGTCATCTTAAAGTGATGGTTCACCCCAAAATGAAAATTGTCATCATTTACTCAACATCACGTCATTCCAAACCTGTATGAGTTTCTTTCTTATGTTGAACATAAAAGAAGATATTTTGAAGAATGTTGGTAACCAAGCCATTGACTTCTGTAGTATTTCTTTCCCTACAATGGAAGTCGAGGGGGACCAACAACTGTTTGGTTCAACAAAATTCTTCAGATTATCTTCTTTTGTGTTCAGCATAAGAAAGAAACTTATACAGGTTTGGAACGACATGAGGGTGAGAAAATAATGACAACATTTTCATTTTGGGGTGAACTAACCCTTTAACAATATTGAGAAAATCAACCAGTTTTTTTGAAATAGATATTTTTGTATGCATCAAACAATATATATTATGCTCTGTCTGCCTGTCTGTTTGTCTATCTCTCTGTCTACTGTCTTTCTGCCTGTCTAAGGTCTAGGTTCAGGGCATGATGACTGACCATTCAGCCCTCTCCATTTACCCGTGTCCCAGTGTAAGTAGAATAAATGTTTGGAAGGATAAACGTCCAGTGAGATCTTTTAACTGCCTTGAGACTTTCCATTTCCCAGAAGGCCAATGAGCTAATCTGCCAGGCTCTGTACGGTTTGTGATATACGTTTTCGGCCGAGCCTATATAAATTGTTAATTTACTTACTAGCAGGGGACACTCAGATGGCTTCCAAACGAGTGAAATATACCTTGTGAAGGCTGTTGTGATCTGTCTGTCTGCACACTGGGCTAAGTATACCAGAAGGCCAGACTTGAAAGCTTACACTGCAACACCCACAGCTCTGTCATCATGAAAAAACATACTTTGCCCTGTTTGGCTCGGACTGTTTTAGTGTTCACACAAACAACGTGAGACCCAAACAGCAGACTCAAGGGCATCAGGGGAGTCCTACGGTCCCCTTACTCTTTCCTTAGCAGGAATGCAGGTCGTGTAACAGCTCATCAGGGCTGGCATGCAGTCAGAGAAAGAGAGTCTAAACAGAGCAAAACACACAGAGGGGAGAAATCAGCCAAGGTCAGACAGGGCCAAATGCCTGCTTCCTGAACACCTCCCGCCCCACCACCCGACACCCTTCCTCCCTGCTCCTTGCCTAACATTACGATCAGCTCGCTGATGGCTGACCTCTTCACAGAGAGCAAGGGTTCGGCAGGGTCATGTGCACGGCTACAGACAGCCCAGCGTGATCCCTTCGGCCCAGGGGCCCTGACCCTCTGGACCCAGTCGGCAACAGCACAAACAGCTCAGGGTTACGAGGCTTCTCAAATCACATCCAAGCACTTAATGTAGGGCACATTCACTGATGAATGTGGTGAGGTGGGATGGGTTCAGATGAGGCAGATTCTGCTTGTCTGATGTGATCGAATGCTCCGCTCTCAAGGGAAATCTCCCCACAGGATGATCAGGACCCCATGCAAACCACCTTTCTCAAAACAAATGGACTTGTTAGTAGATGGGGAGCGGGGCGTCTCTCTGGCCCAAACATCCTGGAGTACTTCACTCTCTAATCCCAGACTATTTGGATGTTTTTATGAGCTGTTTATACTTGTTGATTTATCACTATGCTTGGTAGTTCACTTAATTATTTATCATATACTTTCAGCTTGCAGTAGAATCACAGTGTTCGGGCTGTCAGATTCTGCCCTGAGTTTTATTCAACCTACAGTAGGCTTGCTAAAAATACATGCCTGTACATTAAAAAAAAAAAAAAACTCCAAATACATACCCATACATATAATTCACAGCAGCTGAAATGACCACTAGTAAAAGTAAAACACGAGCAACTTTTATTCCTTTTCACACAAATCATGAATACAGGGGCGGATTATTAATTAATAAAGACTATTGATTATTGATTAATATTTTTACACAGTTCCTCAATACCACAAAACATTTTTACCATAGTGCATGATTTGTAAAATAATTAAACATTTGATGTTTGCATCATAACCAGCTCCACATGTATGGCTTTTCTGAAATAGTAAACTTGCTAAGTTAGCGAAACCGGTACAATATTGCACTGCAACGCAAAATGCATGAAAAATGCTTTTTTATCTTACATTTGCTTTTGTTAACACTATCAGTCAGGTTTAGGGTAGCGTTTAGTGTAGGTGGAATGTTATTTTCAAAAGCAATAGAGCATTCATCTTTTAGCACCACTAACTGGATATTTAATTTCCGAGCTGTCGCAATGTACAACAACCAACGGAATAAAATGTTGCCAAATTCACGTTCCTCTTTTTCAGAGAAAACTGAATATGCATTTAGTGCCACTCACTGACCATTTAACTTTGAAAGTGCTGCGAAAAATGTCGCCACAGGCACGTTTTTCCAATAAGCTTGGTGTTGGTTTTATTTCAACGTTTCGCCAAGGGTTTTAAAAACCTTTTCGTGAAAAGAGCTTCCTGGAGTTTATATACCATTGTTGTCATGGCAACGAAACAGGATCACTTGACGCAATGTCTATTTATCCATTGATTTTTGAGACATTTTAGCAGGTTCTATGAAGCCCCTTTCTGGCAAGCACTCACAGACTTAATCCCTCATTTTTTAAAGTCTCATTAATATAGTGCTGACAGCCCAGGGGAAGCCCGAAACACACTTTTTTGTGCGCATTATAAATGAGGATCTGAAAAGGAAGGTCTGCTTTTTTGAGTAGACACTTTTTTCTGCATTTAGCATTTGCCATCTTTCCTATCCTTTCAAAACTACAGCCCATCTGCTACCCAGTGCAGAAAGATCTCAGTCATTAGCTGTTCTTAAGCTATTGGGGAGAGAGGGAAAAAAAGGTCCAGCAGGAAAATTTAACATCTCCCATATGCTTTCTAAAATCAGTCATTGGTGCTCTGAGCCAAATGGTGGATTGCACTATTTGTTCATGTGCTTAGCCTCTGCTGCTGGAGTCATTTTTCCAATCTGTGTTGAGCGTCTCCTGCTGAACTTTCCTTCACACAATAACGTAGCAGCACAGAGGCCGCAGGAGAGAGCTGGAAAGCCCCACCCTAACCTCTGAAGCTAATGACAGAGTAGAAAAACCGCTTTTGACACCCAGCACCCTTCACCCCGGGGCCCCCGGACATTTATTTGAGCTCAGACACCGTGGCCAGGGGGAGTAGTAAGAAGTGAATGTTCCTGGGTTCAGTTTTATGATTGGACCCAGGGGGGGGGGGGGGAATTATAAAAAGCTGTTAACGTGTTTCAAATGGGGTTATACTCATGGAAGTCATGTCCGCTGAATGGTCCGTCCCACAAAAAGAAAAAGAAAAAAAGGAGATAAGTTTAAAACAGGCATATTGTGAATGATAACGTTGCAATTATGAAAAATAAAGTTTAATTTTTGAGATATAAAGTGGCACATACATTTTTGTTGTGCTTTGTTTCCCCTATTTCAATTCAATCACTGATTGAGAATTGGTACATAGCAGCTTGTTTAGTCTATAATACATGCTGCTTTCTGAACCGCATTTATGTAGGGAGCACAGAGTTAAATAAGCCATTTATTTGCTCAATCAAGCAGGGAAATTGAAATGGTTGACACGTTTTAACTGCTGGGCTGATTGCTGTATATTTTTATATTCTTTTACAGTTTACTTTGTGAATTGCTCTCACCCTCCCTTCGCTCCTCGCTAATTGAAAGTGAGTGATTACCATGGACTGCTGGATGTGATGACATCCCCCTTTTCAGTGGAGGAAAGTAGCCTTCTGTTTTGCATATGTTAAATTGATAAATTATTCAAATCTCAATGGCGAGGAACCAATCAGGACGGAATACTGAAAGCTCTTATTTCATCAGTGCACAAAACAAAACAAGATTAAATCAGAAGTACTCTGAATGATGCCCAGAGGCCTCTAGGCTGAACATTTTATTTTCTGAGAACAAAGTACATAGAGAGAGTCACATAACTCATATTTGATGCAATTCCTATGCTTGCAAATGTTGCCATTATTTACTCACCCTTACATTGTTCCAAATTCATGTGACTTTACCTTTTGGATCAAACACAGAAGGCGATTTTTCACTGAAGAATCTTTTAAGATTTGGAGTGTAGTGTACAAGTCAGATGGACTGCTTTTATGAACATTTTCATTGTTTTCATTTTCATTGTTTTATGAACATTGTCTTGTTGAAGTGTGAAAGCTTTAACACTTTACTGCTTTTGTCTTATTATCATTTTAATATTATTTAAATACCATTATAGTATTTATTAATATTTATCCTGAACTGTATTACATTTGATTCAGTTTAGAACTAGACATATTTAATTTGTTTAAATGAATGAAAACACAAGCTTAAGGGGGTCATATGATGTTGCTAAAAAAAAAAACATTATTTTGTATATTTGGTGTAAAGAAATGTGCGGTTTAAGGTTCAAAAAACAAATAATTTCCCACATACTGTACATTATTGTTACTCCTCTATGCCCCACCTTTCTGAAACGCATTGATTTTTTACAAAGCTCATCGGTATGAAAAAGCGAGGTGTGCTCTGATTGGACAGCTATCCAGTGTGTTGTGATTGGCCGAATACCTCAAGCGTGTGACGGAAATGTTACGCACTTACCATACTGTGATGCCCTGTCAGACCGGAGCAACGAGACAAAAACATTAAAAACCATTATAAATGAGGCATTTGTTGAATCCAGTGGGGACATAATTACAGATTGTAATGACTTATATTGTCTTTTTACGCATTGGTTGCATCGCGCCGCGTAAACATAAAACCAGGTCTGCATTTGTGATCAGAGAAACGACAAAACAACAAGTGCTCTTCACTGCTCAAAACTCGTGTTTGAATCGTCATTGGCAAATTCTTAAATATAAAAAACGTACTTACAGTCCGGGCTGGACTCCGCTTCGTCCACGGTGAAAGCCGATCCGGTCGATGTATGATGATGAAGTTGATGTATTTCCTCAGCGACCAGCACGTATCAGCTCCAGGCATGACGGAGCGGATATTGTCCTCTTTTGGAAGATCAAACAAAGAGTTTCGCTTTCACAACGAAAAACACAACTGCCTTCACGATATGGCAGCGGAGGCGACAACAATACTACAGCGAGAATAAAAGTTATGCCTTCTTTTTTTGCGTGAACATTTGGGCAGCGTTATGCAAATCTTCCACATCGTGATGTAGATATGTGGGGCGTGTTAGAACGATCCGTTTTAGGTAGGTGTGGTTGACTCTTTTTTTTGACTAACTTTTATAAAGAATATCTCTTTGGATTTGAGACTTTAGTCTTTGCAACTTTACAGATCTTCTTTATGCACCAAGAGCACGTAACACTCCAAAGAGAAAGGAAAAATTGAAATCGCATCACATGACCCCTTTAATTATTTCGTTAACAGTAAAAAAACCCTGTTTTTGTGGCAGTACAGGTGGGGACAACAGGAGGGTGAGTAAATTATGACAGAATTTGTATATTTTGAATGAACTCTGTTTTTAAATTCCCTCAAAAGCTGTGCCTAATTTCCTGTATAAATCCTGTTTATTTCAGTGTCTTTCTACTACTTTAGTACAAGCTGGCTAAATCTTTTATTTTTTCTAAAAGTATTTAGTTGTGAAGAGATGGGAAAAAATAGTCAGTGGTGCAGACTGGAGATGGACTTGAATAATTCATCGGTCTGGCCGTGTTCCTGCTCTTCTCTGTGTGATAATGAAAGGGACCCTCTGGGACCCTGGTATCTGCCGGTCAGTGATTCACATAACACCCTGCAGACAGATAACCAGCACACAGAGGCAGGCCTTTGATTGTTTCTACAGTTTTATATTTTCTGCACTCTATTAAATATTTATCCCAGGCAGTTGCTCGAAAATTATCAGTTGCGGCCATTGCCGGCTCTCGCTCCTGCCCGTGGTATTCGGAAAAAGGTTACATTTGTAGCTTCTTGCTCCGAGAGAGTGTTGTTTAGGTTTTTTCCCTCGTTTTGCCGCAAGCCTGGGGTTTGATGCTCGCGTTTTGATGTCGGCGTTGGCTTTGACTGTTAGGTGTCTCGTGTCAGAGCACTCAGTAATTCTTCCTCTCATGCCCTGTGGCACTTCAGTCACCAGCACGGTCAATCTGCACTCAAGAGATGAGTCTGTAACAGCTTCCAGATATGGAGTGCAGATTTTATACCGCCTCTTTTCCCTACATAAATACTGTGTTCCTTGTCTGCACTTGAGGTATGTGGGGTTGTTTTGGTCGTTTCCCATACTGACTTGTTTGGCAGTCTCGCCTTCTCTGTTAGTGGAGCTCAGCGGGCCTTTGCCCCCACCTCTTCATTTTCTATGTGAATGTGAATGCTACACAGTCCTGCCTGTGATAATTAAACCTCTTGGGCAGCAGGAGGTGAACTAAGGCTCAAATCCACACAGTGTGTCTGCCAATGGCCCCCTGCAATCTTCGGTAATTCAACCACCCCCTCTGGCTGTGAGAGTCCTGTTTGGTTACACATCACCGGCTAGATAAACAAAACTGTATACGAAGATGAGAAAGGAGGAGCGGTGGAAAGACGAGGGAGGCAGTATTTTAGGGCACCAGAATGTGGCTACAGCAAACATAATGTGAAATTCCTGTGCACTTCAGTGAAACATCTGAAACTTGTGCATATCACTGTTTAATGTGGTTATCAGACAGTGAAAATAAACTCAGGAACTTTTAATTGAATGAAGGCAGTTGGTATGTTTGCCTTGTGGCTCGACTGCTTCCTCACTTCCTGTTAGTGAAAAGAGTCCCAGACTCACTAAACACTACAATACTTCTGTCTCTGTCCTTGATTCCATTTTATTCATATGTATTTGACACACTGTGTGGTATTTTCATCGCAGCAAAGACTGCACAGCGCAATTAATCAAAGTGATAGTAAAGACATTTATGTCACAAAGGATTTATATTTTAAACAAATGTAGTTCTTTTTATTCATCAAAAAGTGTATCAGGAGCACAACATTGATAAAAACATTGATAAAAATAAGAAATGTTTTTTGAGCACCAAAACAGCATATTAGAATGATTTTATAAGGCTCATGTGACACGGAAGACTGGAGTAATGACTGCGGAAAATTCAGCTTTGCCATCACAGGGAAAAGCTACTTAAAAAAAAATAAAATAAAATAAAAAGTCAACAGAAAACAGTTAGTTAAAATAGTTATTTTGCATTTCAATAATATTTCACAATATTACCGTTTAACTGTATTTTTGTTCAAATAAATGCAAACTTGGTGAGCATAAGAGACTTCTTTCAAAACATTAAAAAGTCTTACAGACCCCAAACTGTTTGAACAGTTGTGTATCTAATATTAATATTTAGTTTTATCTATCATCTTCATATAGATACTTTGCATGTTTATATTTTCAGCTCTAATCAAGCTACTGCAGGCTTTTTTGTCTTCATGTGTCAGTCAAGTATACATGGCAAAATGCATAATCAAATGTTTTTAAAGAACACAAGCATGGTGTGTATACATGTTGGGAGAAGCCAGCATCCAGGTCTGTTAGTCTGACTTTGCAAAACTGGTATGATTTCAGTTAGACATCAGCATTTACATTTCAAAAAGACAAATTGTTGCTCTAGTCCTACTAAAACCAAACCAATAAAGTGCACTTAAAGGACACTTACTGTGGAGAGAGGAAGAAAAACACAGTGTCTTGAAAAAAGTGTTTTCTGTGAAGGCTTATGGCCAGTGTTGTAACAGACACACTCTGGAATCGTTCATCCTTACCATTCAGCACTCAAGCAATCAAAACAATGTCCTGTGCAGTAAATTTTTAAGTATTGTATATCTTTAAAAATACAGTCTTGTTTTAAGCGATCCTGTTCCTGTTTCCTCTCTACCAGCATTTGTCAGTGGAATGAAGAGGTCACATTTGCTCACCCTACAATTGTACCAGGATGTTAGCAGTAAAACTCAGTGAGTTAACACACTCCATGTTGTCCAATTTGTTACAGCCACGATCCTTGCATTTTTGTATAAGCTGGTTGCTCGATATCTCATCATTTAACTATAACCCCTGCTATCTCTGTTTTTAAATTAAACAAGCAACAAACTCTGTGAACTGCCTCATCTAAGCAGCTGTTTAATGGATGTATTGTTTATGTGATGCTTGTGCTGTTGTCTTTCTAACTAGCTTAACCAACAAGACTTCCTTGGTCAATGGAAAAGCATGACCTTTTTCCTAAAGCTAACTGACCAAAGAAGTCTTGCTAGTTAAGCTAGTTAAAGGAATAGTTCACTCAAGAACATTTACTCAGGCCATTCGAGATTAGTTTCTTCACTGGAACAAATCTGGATAAATTTAGCATTACAGAGATTTATTATAGAGTGGTATTTTGGCCAGAAGCGATGTTTTAAAGTTAGAATGCCTTAATAATGGACTTGTTCCTTACAAACATACAGCTTTTTTCAAACAGTTGTTAAGGCACCCAGTAACTGATGGACTGGAGTTGTATTGATTACTTGTGGATTATTGTGATGATTTAATCAGCTGTTTGAACTCTCATTCTAACAGCACCCATTCAATGCAGAGGATCCATTGGTGAGTGGTAACGTGATTTAATGGTACATTTCTCTAAATCTGTTCTGATGAAGAAACAAGCATATTTACATCTTGGATGGCCTGAGAGTAAATATCATTTCCATTTTTGGGTGAACTATTCCTTTAAAGGTATTGTATTAGAGACTGTACGAATGCGTTGGTTGCTGTTACGGTACTAAATCACCTTAGAGTGTCAGTTACTACAAGGGATGTCCAGTGACCCAGAGAGTAATGAAACAGACAGTTGTATCTCAGTTTTATCGATTTACTCTGTTAGATGCTGAGTATCAAGAAATCCACTCCATATACTCACATACTCATGATTTAAGGAGATCACATACGTGCAAATAAAATGTCCAAATAAGGAGCATAGGCCTATGCAAATAATAACTGAAACAAATATTTACAACAGATTTAGATCTCAAGGATACACAATCTTGCAATTATGCAGGGAGAAACAATGAGTACAACAGTCCTGGTTGATTTTCAGTCGCTGGGAATATTCAGATGTAACTGTGAACTTGGGAGCTGAGCTGTAGTCTCGGGTCCACTGATGCACAATATCCAATGAGAATAAATGCAAAGGTCCACAAAATGTCTATGAATGTTTGTTACTGCAAACGGATCTTGTTCGTGTGGTGTGTATAATTCTTGAGTGTGGTTCTACAATACACAAATGAAGCTAATTAGTAACAGAAAGAACAAAATGTGCAATTAATGCTAACAGCTCAAAGGAACTTTGCTGCATCACAGACAGATCCGTAATGGCGATCGTACTTGTCACAATTAGCACAATATTTCACATAATAAACAATCATACTTTAGTATAAAACTGAAAATATAACTTAACAGCAGTATATCAATGAAAACCATATGACCAGTTAAAATAACACTCACGGTCTTCAATGACGCACATTCAAAATCCTCGCGAGGCAAACTTCAGCGAGAGATTATTAACGGCAACGCACCATCAGCCGTCGATCAAGATCACAAATATTCTCCCTACAGTTCACAACGTGAAATCGCTGCAGGTTGACATCTTATTTCGGATTAATTCACGAATTTCATTTGCGGCAGCGGGACCTTCTCCTCTCTCCGTCACGACTGAACTTCAGTCATCTCACTTCCCATACTCTCGCGCAGTCTCTGGATAAACCACGCCTACTCAATGAAATTAAATGACCAATCTGGCCGCTGTAAAGCCCTTTTAATATAACACAAACTGAACATGGGCTTTTTTACAGCCGCCCCCAAATTTGGTATGCAAATTTGACAGTTGTACTGTTTATGATATACTCTATGAATCTGGGGGCAACGTTGGCAATTCAATCAACTTAGCTACTGGTCTGGTGTATGTATGATCTTTCACTTTGACCACTGCTGTTCTGACTCTTCCATCTGAACTGGGAATGACAGAAGAAACTGTGCCTACTCTCCAGAGCGCTCTCGGAATCTGCTCATCAACAATGAGTACAACAGTACCGATTGCAATGTTCTCCTTTTCATGGTACCATTTCTGCCGTGACTGTAAAGTGTGCAAGAAATCACGGACAAAATGTTTCCAAAAATGATCGCTTAGAACCTGACTATGTCTCCACCGTTTTTTACTGAGTAGCTCAATATCTGGATAGACAACCAGAGGCAAAGAGGAGTCAGGCCGCCCCATCAACAAGGAATTTGGCGTTACTGGATCTGGGTCTGCCACATCACTTGAGACGTAACCCAAAGGTCGAGAATTAAGCACACGCTCAACTTCTATCAAGATGGTTCTTAATACCTCTTCAGTAATAGTTTGAGCGCCTAAGGTGGTACGTAAGGCGGTCTTCACGGATCTCACCTCTCTTTCCCAAGATCCGCCGAAATGAGGCGCACTGGGAGGATTAAACCGAAATCTGATTTGTTCCTTTGCTGGCTGCTCTCGAAGGCTGGGCTGAAGCTGATAGAAGGAGTCTTCCAGCTCTTTGCTTCCACCTTTGAAATTTGTTCCTTGATCGGAAAGGAGCTCATAGGGTTTCCCTCTCCGAGCAATGAACCGCCTAAGAGACAGCAGGAATGAATCTCCATCCATGTGATCCAGCAAGTCAAGATGTACAGCTCGAGTTGTGAGGCATTTATATATTATACCCCATTTCTTCTCCATGCGGCGGCCCACCTTTACTACTAATGGTCCAAAACAATCTACTCCCGTAGAATAAAAGGGGGGTTTGAATAACCGCAGGTTCGAAGGAGGTAGGTCCGACATCCTTGGAATCATCGGCTTGCCTCTCCAATTTGCACAATCTAGACAGTTACGCTGATGCTTCTTTATCGCTTCTCTTCCCCGCAAAATCCAGAACTTGCGCCTCAGATCGGAATACACTCGTCCAGCCCCTGGATGGTGTAGTTGGGCATCGTAATGCTTAATTAAGAGCCTCACTACTGGATTGTTTGGAGACAGAACTATAGGGTGTAGGACTTCATCACTCAAGTCATCGCACCTGCGAAGTCGTCCTCCTACTCTAATCAAATCCAATTTTCTGTCATACTCTGGAGCCAGCTTAATGAGTCGGCTGCGTACAGGAATGTCTTTTCCTCCCTTGAGCAGAGCAAATTCCTCAGGAAAGTCCTGCTTCTGACATTGTCTCAAAATATACAACTCGGCTTTCTCAAAATCATCTGCAGTAGGCGAATCTGTGCCATCCGCCGCCCCGTGAAGGGATCGCGCTGTAGCTTCTTGAAATTCGCGATAACTACTGAATTGAAGGGCCTCAGGTACAACATCTTCAGTCTCAGTTAACGATCCGCAAAATGTGGATTTCTTAAGTTCTTCAGGAACTTCTTTAGGAACCTGACCTTCTGGTGTCTTAGGCCAACAGCTACTAGATTGCATCAAGAAGGCTGGACCTCGTTTCCATCGCGTGTCTCCCGCTAGCTGAGCCAATGACAACCCGCGTGTGATATCATCGGCAGGATTGATTGCGGAGTCAACATAATGCCAAGATCCAGGATCAGACCATTCTTGAATTTCAGTGACTCTGACTCCTACGAATACCTTGTATCTGCAAGAATCAGAATACAGCCAAGCAAGAACTGTGGTCGAGTCAGACCAGTATACAACCTGACAGATGTCTACGGTCAGTTCTTTCTTCAAGACGTCTCCTAGCTGCGCTCCTGTTAACACAGCACAGAGCTCCAATCGAGCAATGGAGATCTGTTTCTTCGGAGCTACTCTCGACCTTGCAGCCACAAAGGCTACCTGTACCTTACCCCGATTGTCTTCAGAACACAGGTACGCTACTGAACCGTAAGCCTTTTCAGAAGCGTCACAAAACACATGAACACTTCGACTCTTGACAGGGTACTGCCGGCTGGAACTGTAGCTTCTTGGCAGACAGATTTGAGACAAGTGTGGGAGCTCGCTCTCCCACTGATGCCAGCTGGCTAGCAGATTCACAGGTAAATTGGGGTCATCCCATTCCCGTCTTTTGTCCCATAACCACTGGACAATGATTTTTGCTCTTGTGGTATACGGAATGAGATACCCAAGGGGATCGTAAAGCTTGGCTAAAGTGCGATAGATCTTTCGCATGGTAACATCACCATCTTCTCTCTGGTAAGGTTTGTACCCCAAGGTGTCAAATCTACAGTGCCATATCAATCCAAGGGCATTCTCCTGAGGGTTGACCGTTTCTTGAGTGAGCCAAATCTCACTACTCTTAGACTTTAACTCAGCAGGAAAGTGGTGAATAACCTCAGTGATGTTACTGGCCCACTGCCTCAACTCGAACCCGCCCTCCATGAGATGACATTGCAGCCCTTTTGCCAGCTTTCTAGCTTGAGCTTCAGTTGGGACACTCTTCAGACAATTGTCTACATAGAAGCTTCGTTCAACTGTTTGACGTACTTCATCGGTAGCCTCGAGATTTCTTTGCGCATGTGTCTGCAGTGCGTAAGTAGCACAACAGGGGCTACAAGTAGTCCCAAAAGGTAAAACTTCCCACTGGTATACTACTGCTGGTTCAGTGGTCTTGCCATGGCGCCACAGAAATCGGAGGAAGGGTTTGTCTTCATCAAGGAGACGGACTTGATGAAACATGCCCTTCACGTCACTGCAAAAAGCCACAGGATATTCTCGAAAGCGGAGGAGAACTCCCAATAGGCTTGAGCCTAAGGTAGGGCCTGGCAAAAGGTACTCATTCAGGGACTGACCCTGATACTCGAAAGAGCAATTGAACACCATACGGTTCTTGTTGTTGTGGTGGACCATATGATGTGGAATGTACCACGATCTGGAACTCAAATCACACTCTGCAGATGTCATAGGAGTGACATAACCTGCCAGCAGCAGTTTCTGAATCTCTGACTCATAAGACGCAGCCTTCCTAGGATCTCCAGCGAGTTTCCGTTCAGTGCTGCATAACAGGGCCATGACCGCTTCTTTGGGGGCCTCCAAGGGAGGAAGCGATTCTTTCCAGAGTAGGGGCGTGGCGTACCGCTTTATACAATTTACATCAATCCTGATGGTCTTCTCCTCTAGGATGCGAATCGCCTCTGCATCTTGTCGAGATCGACTGACTACCTTTTCAGATCGAAAAGGAAGAGTATCCAGTTGCCAAAGCTTTTCAACCTGTCCAAACAGCTCAGCCTCAGGAGAGACACAAGAAATGAAGAGGCACTCTTGAGGCTGTAAGTAAGGCTTAAGAAGCCTCAATGGACCTTGTAATGTCCATCCCAGCTTTGTGTGAACTGCTGCTGGTCCTCCAGGGGCCCCAATCTGACTGGCTCCACAGGCGTGATTAAGTGTGGATAGTCTGATCCAATAAGCACCAAGGGCTGTGCTCTGTTGACATCATGCAAAGGCAAATCTTGAAGATGGCGGTATCTCCTTTGCAAATCAGAGATAGGATAAGTATGCGGAACCAGATTTAACTCTTTAGCGGTGAATGCACCCTTAATCTGGTACGATCTGTCAGGGTACGAAACCGGAGCAATGGAGAAGGATACAGATCTTCCATGAATGGTATGCACCTCTTGCCTTACTGTACGAAGAGCGAGATCCTCCATTTCACCTTGAAGGCCCAGACGTTGAGCGGCTTCATTCAGCAAGATAGTTCGCTCAGATCCGTCGTCTAGCACAGCATAGGTTTCCAGTGACTTGCCACCATTCTGAATAATGACTCGACTTAACTTAAGCAGCACTTGCTTGCTACTCGTGGGCCGATCCAAATATAAGGTCTGAGCGGCGGGACTAACTGTGCTTGTGGGTTTCTCTGACACCTTGATGCCTCTACTCTGTATATCTGTGCTGGCATTAACATCATGGAGAACATCGAGATGCCTTCTCTCACATATTTTGCACTTTGCCTTCAATGTGCATTTGGATGATGAATGCCCTCGTCCACAGCGCCAACATCTGTTGCCTGTCCTAATCCAACTTTCAATCTGCTCCTTAGTTAAGAGTTTGAAGTTGGAGCACTGATTCTTGTAGTGCTGAACTGTGTCACAGAACGGACAATACTTCTTAGGCTTCTCCTGTGGTCTGTCGGAGTCTGCTTGTCCAGCCTTCGGATTCTCTACTGCACCTACTTTATGCTCTCCGCCATGAAGAACAGTAGTCAGCTTTCGGGGCACAAAGCCAGTTCGCTTGTCTTTGCGAGCACTGTACTTCTCATGTTCAGGGTAGGCGCCATATTGGGTTCCTTCAACCTGCACACGAACCTCGTACTCTAGCCAGTCTGCGAAATCCAGCAGCGTTGGGATTGGAGTATGAAGAGGGTTAACAAATCTCTTAAAATTAGCTCTTAGGTCGTGTGGCAACTTAGCTAAGAGGCGAGAAACATGTGAGCCACACTTCAGTTCAGTCCAACCTGGGCTACCTAATTGATTCAACATCCCAACCAGTGCTCAGACACGAAGGGCAAATCCCTTGAAAGACTTCACATCCCCACTCCTGATATTGTGCCCGTCCATAAGGTTTGTAATCCTTTGTAATGCCAACTGATGTGGCTGCCCATACATATCAGTGAGCGCTCTCATTGTGTCAAAGAATGGAGTACGACTGTGACTATAGGAGTCAGCGACAAGCAAAGCATCTTCCAACTTAAGATGATCCAAAAGTATTTGGAACTTAAAGGACTCAGACGCGTCATCAGGAAGAACATTGTCCAATGCAAGCTTAAGCCGAGCGAATTCTCGGGGATCATCCCGACTGAAATCTGGGATTGTAGGAGTGGGCCCTCGATATTGCATCGGTGGAGGATGCAAAGGGCGATAACTCCCAGAATGGCCCAATGAATGGTAAGAACGATCAGGTGCACAAAACTGTCTATTATCTTCACTGCACTCTTGTCTCCCATCCCCTGGAGGATGATCAAAGCGATCAATCATATCATCTTCCTGTAAGGAACGCACTCTATCGCTTAAACGGCGATAGTAAGGATCTGTTGATGGTTGATAAGAAACATTACGAGAGGGCATACTGGGCCGCAACAAGGAAGCATCATCTCTTTGGCGATGACTAAGATCAGACGGACCACGTGTCCGTAATGGAACATTAGTATCATAGCCAAGAATATGGGGCGAATCATTCTTGCTATCATGTGGTGAGGTATATGAAGGAGTTGACATACCTGAACTAGACTGACTATCACTCCACCTGCCTACTCTCTTTAAACCGTCTGTAAGTTCCTCAATGAGATCTTGTTCGCAACCACGAACTGCAAGGCGGGATTCCTCTCCAGGTGGCACCAAAGGAGTATGTCCTGCTCGGCTGTGATTCCCATCATCCTGAAATGTCGCCTGCATACTAGTAGACTTTGGGGTTGATGACATCCCAGCTCCTCCTTCCAAAGGCTGCTGCACCGATACTGAAACCGGAGAAGCTAACACAGGAGAGTTAGCAATTATATCAGAGAGGCATATCTTGCATATCTTGTCTCATTTTCCTATTTTCCTCCCTCATTTCACGAATACAAGCAAGCATATCGGACTGTTCATCTTCGAACGTGAGCTGTTTCTGTGAATAACTAACTTCATAGTCATGCAAATGCAACGGCCGTCTAGTTGTTCTACGTGGGCGAGCAATCTCTGGCTTTAACGCCTCCTCTCTAAGTCTGGACATCATAGCTAAGGTGGTTATAGTATCCGTCTCGAAGGACCATAAATGTATTAGAGACTGTACGAATGCATTGGTTGCTGTTACGGTACTAAATCACCTTAGAGTGTCAGTTACTACAAGGGATGTCCAGTGACCCAGAGAGTAATGAAACAGACAGTTGTATCTCAGTTTTATCGATTTACTCTGTTAGATGCTGAGTATCAAGAAATCCACTCCATATACTCACATACTCATGATTTAAGGAGATCACATACGTGCAAATAAAATGTCCAAATAAGGAGCATAGGCCTATGCAAATAATAACTGAAACAAATATTTACAACAGATTTAGATCTCAAGGATACACAATCTTGCAATTATGCAGGGAGAAACAATGAGTACAACAGTCCTGGTTGATTTTCAGTCGCTGGGAATATTCAGATGTAACTGTGAACTTGGGAGCTGAGCTGTAGTCTCGGGTCCACTGATGCACAATATCCGATGAGAATAAATGCAAAGGTCCACAAAATGTCTATGAATGTTTGTTACTGCAAACGGATCTTGTTCGTGTGGTGTGTATAATTCTTGAATGTGGTTCTACAATACACAAATGAAGCTAATTAGTAACAGAAAGAACAAAATGTGCAATTAATGCTAACAGCTCAAAGGAACTTTGCTGCATCACAGACAGATCCGTAATGGCGATCGTACTTGTCACAATTAGCACAATATTTCACATAATAAACAATCATACTTTAGTATAAAACTGAAAATATAACTTAACAGCAGTATATCAATGAAAACCATATGACCAGTTAAAATAACACTCACGGTCTTCAATGACGCACATTCAAAATCCATGGATATGATGAAAGTTGCATGTTTGGTCTCTTGTCCAATGAAATATTTAAAAGGAGAATCCTCTATTCTTTATTTCTTGGTTTTCCTTCCTATTCTTCACTCATGCCCATGGATATAGCTCTCGCATTACAGGATGGAAACATTCGAGAAGGTCTCTGAGGGCCTCATCACATCTCTCTCTTTGTCTCCACATTGAATCTCAACTCTAATCAATATTCTGCAGCCGTGGTCCTGGGGCTGGAATGAATACCCTGAGATAATTTCTTATGGGCGACCCGGTTTTCCTTATTTTTTTTGATGGGATTCCATCAGGTGTCAGTTAAGCTTGTTCAGTCTCTCTCTGTCTATGCATATATCAGCAGATGGCAAATGCTATTTACCTGTAACTCCTTATTTGCTCACGGAAATTTTAAAGCAACAGGCTGTGGTCTGTTCGCTTTATATTTCAGTTCAGTTTAATCACTTTTCTCCATGGCTCAAATTTCCCGTTCACTTCAGTTGATATGTCCAAAGTAGTCAGCTTATTAAAGTGGCATCCAAATCAACACAAAAAATGGAGATTTCTCTTTCTCATGAGGCTCTGAATCGCTCCACATTGACTTGCTAATGTGGCTGAGAGGAAGGGCACCAGGCACGGCACCGCAGATGGAAGACGGTGGCAGCAGGGGCCCTGCTGGGCCACAGAAACACAGGCGCAAGGGGCATGGGGTTGTGGAGGAGGGGTACATGGGATGGAGGAGGACTCAGAGCGACCCTAGGTTCAGGGTTCCTGCTGGCAGCCACTGCTTAAAACCGCAGGGGGTTAAGGTGGGAGTAGGACCTTGCTCCATGCTGAAGATGAGTGTGATATTGCGATCATCAGATCAATAGAAACCATGTTGAGAGAGAGGGAGGGCGCATGGCTACAGATGTGGCCTCAGGGTTTTGTTATTCAGGAGAGCCTGCTGGAGTTGTATAATATAATTGAGAAAAAGGGATGCCGTTCTCACAGTCTGGTGAAACAAAATTAGCGGAAGGTGGCTGGAGCATTTTTTTTTTTATTATTTATTAAAGTATTATTTATTTATACTGAGCATACACATTTTTATTTAGCTCTGATCAGTCAGCGCTTTTGCTTTCTCTTTCAGTAAGGCCAAATGCTGAAATGCAAAAGTTAAAATATAGTAAATGGTTTCATTTGCTTGAAAAAACATTCTGAGATGGTGAGATACTTTGGGGGACCAACAAATTGCTTGTAAACACACATAATTTCTCCTGGAGACCAGATTTGGAGCACAGGCAGATTCAGACAGCTTTACGGCTCAATTTGTGATAGGTTATTGCCCAATAAATGTGTTACAGCATTGTGTTTTTCTGTTTGTGACCATTTATATGTTGTGTAGCTTATTAATCTGATACTTCTGATTCAAAGTGACAAGCCTTGATGTAGTATGTCCTGTGGGATAATGATATTAAAACGAGGAAGGTTTTACTGGCCACACACATAAAATGTAAATTCAGGTTTTTTAATTGTTCTCTTTCAATGACCATTGGTTTTTCAAAACTGATGATATACCAAATGTTTGTTCAAATCAGCATGTCAATCATTTCTGAATGATTTCTAAAAATTCAGGTTTGCCATCACAGAAACAAATTGCATTTTAAAATATTAAAATGTAAAAATTATGCATTATACATAAAGGCTTCAAGTAAAGTGTTACCAAAAAATTTTTTTTAATTCTAAAATATTCCAATCATATTTCACAATACTACTGTTTTTATAAATAAAATAAATTCAGCATAAAAGTAAGAATAATAAGACTGTTTTAACTTACGTTTTTATTTAATTTAACAAAAAAGTCTCAATATTTTATATGTTTTTGAAGCTAAATGTGCACGAATCCTTTCTGCGCAAATAAGTATGCAACTTCAACTCGGTTATTACTAAAGGAGTCCCTTTTTGAATTTATTTGATAGAAAAAAATGTTCTCTGATATATTCTTTTATCACATTACTTGTGATGGCTTGTGTTTTTTTATAACATGGCTGTTTTAACAAAATCTTTTAAAACGTATATATTCTTATTTAAAAAAAAAAAAATTTTTATTTATTCTTGTCATGGCAAAACTATATATATTTGTAGTGAAATTCAAACAACAAACTCACTGGGTAATCACAAGCAAAGCATGCTTGCAAATGCTAAGTGAAGAAAGAGATGGAAAGTGGCGGTTGAAATCTGCAAGTCTAGTCGGAAAAGCTAGGGGAGATTTTGTTTCAAATTACCCATATTTTATTCCCCCTTCCTCACTCTCCTCCCAGCTTTGATAAAACACAGGCTTGATTCACTAAAGACTAGATGGAGAAGAATCGTTTGCTCCCAATTCCCCCTTCCACAATCCATCCAACCCCAGATGTGGGTTGACCCCTGTGCCTCCACCTGCACCAAATCTGAAATGAAGGCCACGCTGAACAAATACACCGATGTGCATTAAAGCAGCACCTTAAATGCAT
Organism: Sinocyclocheilus anophthalmus; assembly: GCA_018155175.1. NCBI lineage: Eukaryota > Metazoa > Chordata > Actinopteri > Cypriniformes > Cyprinidae > Sinocyclocheilus > Sinocyclocheilus anophthalmus. The sequence continues at coordinate 199,517 of JADLZN010009770.1, forward strand.
CCCCTCTGTCTCTGAAGACCACAACCTCATAATTTCCTTCCCACCTGCCCTTTCTGCTTTGAACTGCTCAGCAGTTGTTCTCCGATTTTACAGCAAATAAGCCGTCAATGAAGTCAGAGACCATATATTGTTTAATTGACCTTGTCTTTAATAGGCTTTCTTGCTTTATAATGGAAAGTCTTGTAGCATTGTTGTAACGGCTCTAGTGGCCATAAGTCACACGGGAAACAGCATTGCCATAAAGGCCGCATAGGATAAAACCTTGCAATCTGAGCATCATTTTTCTCCAGACAAATCCTATTTTCAGTCACCGCCTTGTCAATAACCTTCTGACAGCCTTTTGTTGACCTTCCAAATCGGTGAACCAGATATAATTTATTTGCATTACAGTGCTGGTGACTGTCGGGACGCTGCTTGTGTTTGTTATGGCCTGTCGGGTGCCTTATCCGTGAAAAAGGAAGGGTGGGTCTCACAACAAGGCTAGCAGGATCTGTGGGCCATAGGTAAAAAATATGGGTTCTGTTCAGGTGGCACGGCGATAATTTCAGCCCGCCGCGTTAGTTGGTATGAACTGGCAGGGATTAATCAAATCTCCTGAGGCTACTCTTACTCGGATGCAGTTGTGCAGAGAGGATAAGACTGTTACACGGACCATCACAGCTCCCCGGCCTCCTCAACAACGCATCTTCGTCCAAAAGCGCAACTCTGGAATGGCACGTCAGGCAGGGTTGTGTGTTCCTGGAAAACTATGCAAGGTTTTATAGATATTTAACTTTTAACTCTGGGTTTGGCTTTATGATCAATGAATCCATGTGAAATTTGTACTATTTAGACTATACAAATAAAATACAATTATATTTAAAGCTTGTTTCTCAAAGTCTGGACTGGAGGAATGACCTTTCCCTGTTTTGTTGCATTTAATATTTACGTTACAAAAACAAACACATCTTTAACTGTTTAAAAATGCACTGGCTCCAGCTGTTGAGGCTCACATAAAAATCCTTTCCAGCCAAAAAGTGTCCTGCCTTAAAGCAAAACAGCCAAAGCTATTTTTGTTCGATTGTTTGTTTTGGGGAGGAAACATCATAGCATTTATCCAGCAGTTCACATCTACCCACTTGGGGGCACTTGTCCAGCCAGTTTAACAGTCACAACTGATGTAGACCATAGATGGGAAATATTTGTCTCCATTGTCCTTATGTGCATTTGGCTGATGAACAGGGCATCCTGTCTATAATTAGAGTCACCCCATCCTGCTCCATTTCTGTCTGTCTGCTGGGTCAGAGGTCAGCGCTTATAATTATAGTCTAGAGGTCAGGGGCCAGTATAGGTTGAAGTTGAGACTAGATCCCTCCAAAGGCCATTGTCTGTAGTAAAGTCACATAGATATGGCTGTTTGTTAATGGCTGTGATCACTTGCTAAAATAATATATATATTACTTATATGTGTGTGTTTTGTTTGGTGTGGGTGGTGTGGTGTGTGTGTTGTGGTTGTGGGTGTGTGTGTGTGTGTGTTAATAAAAATGCACACATATTCTTTCAGGAAGTGATATATTTTCATTTTATATGTATGTTTATACATCCATATACAGTATACACAACTGGCCAAAAGTAATGTGATAAAAGAATATATCAGGGAACATTCTTTATCAAATAAATGAATGCAGCCATTTTGCTTCTATTGATTACATCTTATGTGGGTCATGTGATTTCTTATCAAAGCTCTCACAATAGAACTTGGCACTATGAAGTAGAGATCCTGTTGCTGGTCCCACAAACAGCTTTCTTTGGTTGTTCTCTGTTTATGCAGCTGGGTCTTAACTGCCAGATAACTGTGATTATCATCATTAACATCACTTACCTTCAACCCTTATCCTCAACCCAGAACCATGTGCTTCACTAGGACAGTGTGTTCTTCTTAGTTCAGATATCCTTACCCAGACAAGGTGGTCTAGACATTTGGCCTTTGGATGTTCCTTTATTCTTCCTTCAGATAAGAATGCAACATCAAGATTAAATTGTTACTGCTAGCAGGTTAAATATCTCTTTAGTGGAGTGCTGTGGAAGGACAAGAAATCCTCAGGACACTCTGACATTTCATTCAATGTCATTTCTTATTAGATTTACCCACACATTTATGTGCCATAATGACTCTCATTTTTAATGCAATGTGGTAAATTTGTTTACCATGCCGATTCCCGGGACTTGTTGGTAAAAAAAGTTTGTAAACGCATCAAAAAAAGAAAAAAAGAACTCAGCTGGGGTTGCTAGAACTGCATTTTAGGTTTTTACATATTGAAATTAAATTTACAGTATAAAAAAGTATATTTCATTAACTGAATTTTAATATACAAAATTACTCAAATCTGTTTTACCTTTATAATATACTGAGTCTGACAACCACTTTCTAAACACAAGTGATAAAGGGAAAGCCAAACGATGATCACAAGTAGCCTTTCCATGAGATGAGGTAAATATTAATATATAAAAGGTAAACCGTGTCACAAAACACTATCATGGTAACACACATATTATTGCCCTGCTGAAAAAAACAGCATATGCTGGTTAGGTTTTGATGACTGTTGGTTTGAGCTGGTTTAAGCTGGTCCATCTGGTCATGATCTGGTTAAGCTGGTCTGTGCTATTCCTAAACTGTCCAAGCAGGCTGGCTCCCTGCTCATGGACCAGTTTAGGACCAGCTTTAACCAGCTCATGACCAGCTAAGGACCAGCTCAAACCAGCATCCCATCTTCAAAGCATACCTAACCAGCATATGCTGTTTATTTCAACAGGGGGATAAGAAAAAAAGGTACTTCAATTTGCAGTCCTGTTACTCATATACATTCTATGTTCTTATTTTAGTAATTACAATAACTAGGTAAAAACAAGGTACTTACCCTGAACCTACCCCTAAACCTAACCCTACCCCTTGTAGTTACCTTATATTACCAGTACTTTCTTAGGTAGGTACACTGTAAGTACATTGTAAGTACATGTAAGTACACGTACTGTAAAATGAAGTGCAACCAGAAAAAACTAAGAAGAAATGGAAAGTTCTGTCATGAAACTCTATATGGCACCGACCGGTAGTGTCTAACTCAGTCTGATATAATCGCATCATCATTCACATGGCGCAGCTGATTGGTTACTTTTCAAATCAGCAGCCAATGAGCTTGCTGCTCAACATTCAAATACTTGGCTAGTACTTACTGTAACAGTTGCAGTGTGCTTCAGAAATCCTCCACTTTCCTCAGCCCACCTGCACTGAAAAAAATGATTCATTGAATTTACCAAAAAAAAAGTAAGCTAAGTGGTTGCAATCAATTTATTTTAGCTACATTTAAATAAACTAATTTAGTTGACTAACTTTCAAAATTTTTATTTATTTAAATGTAGCTAAAATGTATTGTTTGCAACCACTTACCTTAAAAAATTTAGTATAATTTTTTTCAGTGTGCATAGAACTTCCAACTGGCGAGATTTCATGTATGTTATATGGTGGTTATTTATTATATGTTTTATGTGAAGCAGCAATATTTCTTACATGCTCACAGCAGCTTTTCTGTGGATGTGTTTGCAGTAGCAAGTCTCGCTACTTGCTCTACCGCAACATTGCCGTGTATATTAGCATGCTAAACTCTCAGAGAGGTGTCAAGACAGAAAGATAATGAATGAAAAACAAATCACATGTAATGATCACAGAGAGAACTCCGGTAAACCTTCTTTTACCATAAGGTACATTAATAATCATGTACTATGCTAAATTTTAACTTATTCTTAAATACTATGATTATTAAAGTTGTTAACTACTCATGAATTATGAGAGCTTATCCTTACTACAACTGGAGTCATGGGTCCGCATGAGTATGGCAGCCTTATTACATGTTTAGTACATGTTTGATAGTTATGCGTTAATACCATTTATGAGTAACTCTAAATCCACAGCCTCTTTAAAAATAATAAGCATACTCTACCTACCCTAACACATACCAAACTGAGTTTGATGTAGTTTATGGTAATTCATCATGAGTTGTTAGGAATGGGCCCCCTCAAATAAACTCTATACAATGCATTAACAAATCATCAAATAACCACCATTAAACATGCTGTAAGAGTCATCTTTATTCCTTTACACCACAAGTATAACAAACAACAATCGGTGATACGACATGTCACTAACAATGTATTAAGGCTGCCATTATTCATGCGTGAATCTATATGCTCCAGTTGTATATTAAGGATAGTCTTCATTAATGCCATGAATTTTGTTAACGACCTTTAATCAGCATTATTTTGATGAAATTAAGTATTCATGTAGGGCATTAAAGTAATGATTATTCTGTACCCTTTTGTAAATGTTACCGGAAAATCTGTGTATGTAAGTTTTACGGTTTTTTTCACTGTAAATTATATGACTTCTTTTTCACTTACATAAATTGTATATTTAACAGTATATTACTGTGAAATTGCATGAAGTGTCCCTTTAGATCTATTACAGTTTTTCATCATATAGAGTAAGAGAATTTACCTTTAACCAATTAACAGGCTTTTACCGAATCATTTTTAGTCTTTTTCCATTAAAATTATGATCATCTCTTAATCTTACACCAAAAACCAGAGAATGAATGCGAATATTGAGAGATAAATTATTAAAAACATATGACCCAAATTACTGAAATGCTTTCAAGCGATTATCTGCTCCTTTCCACTTGGCTATTTACATGTTTGCTGTCTTTCTACATTGAAAGGCTATTTACAGTGTGAGTCTTGCCACATGGTCATGCTTAGATTGTGGGTCACATGATGCAGGCCACATTATAATGGGCTCAAAATGGTTTACAAAAGCATGTTGTAGCTACATGTGTGGAAACAATCATGAAGACCAAGGGCCAACAAGAGCGAAAGAGAATGGATGAGAAATGAAGAATGTATGATCGGTGCTTTTTATAATAGCATTTAAATGAATAGCTCTCACTTACTGATGAGTGCCTTGGTTGCTTTTTTGTCTTTCCCCGCTACAATCAACACTAAGGATCCTTAGCAGCCAAAATGACAATAGCTGGACTGATTAATCTTTGCTACATTTGTCTTTTCGGTTTCCTTTTTCATTTCACTTATAGACTACCTGAAAGCTATTTTTCTGTTAAAATACTCTCTATTTCTCTATAGAGACAACTACTAGTAAGCTATTAGTATGTTGAGTGTGAACACTGTGGCTCTATCAAAATATTATTCGGTTTAAGAATCTCGACCAGCCTGATAATGTAGCATGGAGTCCCATCTGTTTGATCCAACCAATCATTATTTTTTTCATTTGTTTCATTTTCTTTAACTTAACTGCAGTGGTCACATTTTTCGCTTACAGACTCTCTTCTCACTTTTCAATCTCAAGTAGCCATCGCTCGTTTACTGTGGGGTCTGTTCTGACCTCTTAAAGTTTTTGGGATGTTATGTGCTCAAATAAAATAATGTCTTGATGGAGGAGACCCTGGACTTGTTGCTAAGGAACAGGTCTTTGATTAGCAGAGGCCTGACAAGTCTTTTGTGACAGGACCTTCCATTAATTGACAGCTTCCTGCCCTCAGGGTCTCAACACATCACCCAGAACTCTCCTGGTAAAGGTAGCTGCCAGGTTAAGAAAGAATAAGAGGGTGTACTCTGCTTAGCTGCCTATAAAAGTTTTTTAACAGAAATATACAGTCTTAGTATGTATCTTATCAGTCACCTCCAGTGGACCACCACTGAACTGAATGGTTGCTTTGCATAGTTCTATTAATTATTATTTTAGTACTTTTAAAGAATAAAAGGAAATAAATATCGATACTAAACTTTTTTTTAATAAAACACTACTAACAAAACTACACATGCATCTTCAACAACATATTTTTATATGAACAAGTGAGTAACAGCACTGTTTTAGCCCCATAGTTAGCTGTAAACTCTGTTAGATTCACTGCAAAAGAACCGAATCATACAAGTAATTTGTTCTGGCGAATTAGTTCTGCCATCAAAGATTTACTATTTTCAAAATATTTGTTTATATATCATTTCAAAATATACAAAAAGGCCAAAATAATATTTCAAATATATTTACAAAATATATTTGGTACATATATTTCTACTAATATATTTTGGCAATTTTATTTGTAGATTTTTGAAAATATAGTTTATACAGTTAAATATATTGTAAAAACAAAAATGCCTACAGAATAGATATTTTCCATACATAGATATATATATTTAATAACTACCAACAAATATTTTAGCATTTAATGTATATAATTTTTTAATCGAGTCATTCATTTAAAATATAGGCATTTTTTAAGATACACAAAATGGCAAAAATAAATTCCACCAGTACATTTTTGGCAATATGTTTAATAATTCATAAAAGTCATTCTTTCAGACCAGGTCAAGCCCCCTTACACTGGCCTGCACTGCTATGTTTCACCGAGATAAAAATTTAGAAATACAGTCAATGGCTACAATCGAACTGTTTGTTAACCAAAATAATCAAAATATAATACTTTCGTGATCAACAGAAGAAAGTAACTACCATACAGGTTTTTAACAAATGAGCGGCAGTAAAATGAGAATTCACAGAATTACATTTTTGGAATGAAATATCTCTGCCTCTAATTGATTAAGAAGAAGTGGCTCATAAGAGTCATTTATTCAGAAATCAGACTACACTGATTGCGTTGTATGTTTTTGATTCACTAAAAAGATCCGACTCAAAATAATCATTAATTCGAGGCTAGTTGGGCAATCCGTTTTGCGCAGTTTCATGCTTCAGTAGCGGTGTGGCGTTGTTGTTGAAAAAGTAAAAAGAAGGAACGAAGGGAAGAGCCCACGCGGTACAAGAACATCATTAACAGAACGCTGCCGAACGTCATTCCTTTCCAGTGTTTTTTGTTTCGATTTTTTTAATGGTGATGGTTCTAAATAAGAACCCGTCTTTGTAGCATGGCCTGTCTACAGCAAATCATTACGGGATAGATACAAAGGTTTCAGTCAGTGAAGAGCATTGATAGAGGGCAGCCCAGTGGGTCTCTAGTACACGAGTGAGATATGATATTGGCCTAGCAAGTGATTTCAAACAGGGCAGCATGGCAAACGGTCCCTATTTCTGCTGCTGCTGTGTTTGAGGAGCAATTTTTCATTTGACCCACATAAGAAAGCAATTTGTTGCAATGCTATGAAACTTAAACAGCATGGTTTTGATGGTCTATATTAAATAACCTGTCCATCTGTGTTTGATATGTTGGTCTGTGCTTTGCTTCCTCTGTGGGATTGTGTGAAGTCAAATCAAATCAGTATCATCCTCAGAGTGAGTATAGCCAGTGTTTTGTACATATTCTGTGCTTATTATTTGTGAAGTTTGACAAAATGCTTTTGTTAAACAAAAGAAATAAATGGAATATGTGTTGTGAATAATATTTTGAATAGACACTGAAGGCTCACAAGAAGACCTTAGCAAAATACATTTGAAATGACTTGAGTGTAAGTGACCCCATTTAAAAATGTTGTCAAATTTTCAGTCTGAATGAAATTACATTTCTGTGCATGGCTGCGATAAAACCATGACATTTCCAAGTAATTATCTCCACATTACTGCTGAATGTTTGCTAAAAGGATTATTTTCACCCCGTGAGCTGCCCTAAGCCTGAGCGTTCTCTCTCTCGGTTAGTAATTTCCAATGTGTTGTCACCGAGTTTGACATTGTCATGTGCCTGGCACTTGTCCTGCATACAAATACATCCTGCCTCTCTCCCCGTCGCTATAGCCTAGGTCATTTAAAATGGTAATGCTTCATTTCCTGACAGTGAAGATTGGTTCTTGTTAAATGCGGAGGGTGCGATTGGAGGAAAACCATATACAGATGACTGCCTCCAACCCTCACCTCTCTTTTTCAAGCTCTAATTAGAATTGGAGAAGTGGCCACTTACTCCCATTGAATACTTGATCAGTTACATGATTCAAAATCAAGGACAACGGGTATAAAGGACTTTATAAAGGACTCATTTGCACTGTAATTAATTGGGCTAGTGGACACCCTGTGTGAAATTAAAAGCAATTAGGCTCTGACCGCCCTCAATAACCTATTTAAAAGCCTCTGTATCCACTTACTCAGCAGGTAGAAAATCTGTGTGTATCGTTGTTCTTTTGCTTAGCATGCCCTTCTGTAAGATCGTCGCTGGAAGATAACCACACACCTGCTTGACACACAATCTTTTTCCTACTGGCTAAAAAGGATGCTTGTCCTTGTGCGAATGATGATCATGCATAAGATAGCAAGTCGATAGACCACAAAACAGAATAGCATTTCAGTTAATTGGTACCGTCAGTTTCTGGCTGGATTCTTTTTATTTAATCTTTTTTTAAGTCAAATTTAAAGGGACAAACGTTGATAACAGAAAAATATAAATAAAATGTTAAAATATTATGTTGTGTATTATATTGACCAATGTTGTTGAGATATATAAGGAAACTACAAATACATGTTATATTATTAAATTTGTAAATTATTATAATTTTAAATAGTTTACATACAGACAAATATCCATAAGTATATTTTGCATAAGGTATTATTTTACATCTGTATATGTGTGTGCGGTGTTGTGTGTGTGTGTGTGTGTGTAACAGCTGTGTGGTGTGTGTGTGTGTGTGTGTCTTGTGTGTGTGTGTGTGTGTGTGTGTGTCTGTGATGTAGTGTGTGTGTGTTTGTGTGATTGTGTGTTATTTTTACTATTGTCCATAGCAAAGTAGGTTTATAAAAGTAGTCCTTTTAATTATACAGGTAGTTATTTTAAATAATAATTTTGAATAAAAACATGTTAATGATTATTACCGCGCTTTATTTAATAATTGGTTGTTTGTTTTTTTAAACATTAGAAATCTATGATTTATGATTATAATATATATACTAATATATATATAGTATATATATATATATTAAAATCATTCGTTTCTATATTATTATTATTATTATTATTAATATAATAATACTATTTTTAAATAGTTTACATCAGCAAATATGATGAGTATATTGTGAAAGTGTATTATTCATAAAAAATGTATTGACAGACTTAAAAATAAAATATAAAAATAAGATTATATTATCTTTCAAGATTTGAAGACATATTTGTTGTATACACGTGTACAGTCGATCAGAATTCTTGTTATGTGTGTGTGTGTGTGATGTGTGTGTGTGTGTGTTGTGCGTTTGTTTGTTTGTTTACGGTTTAAATTTTCCATTAGGAAATGTTTTAGGGTTTTCAAACAATAGTTAGTATTGATTGTAAATACAATTTGGCAGAAATTATTATTATTTCCATATATGATAGTTTTCACAAGTATTTTTTAAATAGTTTATTACAAGCTTTTTTTTCTTAAAAATTATTATTTTTTGGTTTTTATCTCTTAGAACGAGATAAGAACAAGAAAGCTAGAAGTGCTCTTTTTTTTTTTTTTCCCCCCCCCCCTTTTTTTCATCGAACCCCCCCATCCAATAATCCCACTAGAAGTCTGCCTAGACATCGTGTGATGTTCGCTTGGCTAAGATGAAATGACATGGAAGCAGTGCAGTCCTCTTTCAGTGTGGAGGTGATTCATGGGCCTGGCGTCGAGGAGCAGCACATGTGATTTTCTGCCCAGGTGCACCAGATCTGTCTCATCCAGAGCAACTCTCTCTTCCCATCATCCATAATCCAGGTCTCCACCACACTGATGCATTACTTGTTAGCATTAGCTTGCTGTCTGATTAATTATTGTGCCATGCAAGGCTATCTGTATCTGCCCCTGCGTGAGGCTTCTCTGTATTTTCCAGGCCCACACGGCTCTCTCAATGCCCCAGAGAGGCTACCGTCTCACTAGTATGTTGTACTGTCTGTTTGTACTGAGAAGTTGCAGAAGGGTTCGGTTGTGATGTGATACTCTGTCTTTAACAATGGCTGTAGGCTAAACATTAAAGGGGTCCTATTATGCTCTTTTACAAAGTCTTGATTTTGTTTTGGGGGTGTACTAGAACAGGCTCTCATACTAGGTTGTTCAAAAACACATTATTTTTCACATATTTTACATTATTTCAACACCTCTCCCCAGTCTGGCATGAACAGCTAGAATAGTTCCTGTATCAAATGAAGGCCCGCCTTCTGAAATACGAAATGTGCTGTGATTGGTTAGCTGGGCCAGTGTGTGTTGTGATTGGCAGCACTCTGCGTCTGGTCGGGAAATGTCACGCCCCTTACCATAGCTGCCTGCAAGCTTCAGTGTAAATATTGCGCCGATATCAAATCAATTTAAAGCGATTTAAATCCGGATGATTGTAACCACTCTAAGTTCGTCTGCCTTGGGAAAGCTAGCATGTCTCCGACATAGTGATAATACTCGTTGCCTTCTCTAGTGCAGCTCAACCAGGTCTCGTCCCATTCGTCGATATTTGTGATATCACAAATCTCAGAAAATGTGTTGTAGCCCAAACGAGTCGTTCGTTGTAGTTTTTGAAAAGTGATTTCTGTTAAATAAAATATCTCCTTTTGAAGTGAACTTTGAACTTTGTAACTTTGCAGGTCTTTTTTATGCTCAAACAGCAACGTTACAGACTAACTAAAGTTGAAAAAGGGAAAAAAGCATAATAGGACCCCTTTAAATCATGTCTAAAGAGAGCATTTAGGAGCAGCAGAAAATAATGTAAGTTGGAGCCTATAATGTCACAAAAGAAGACCTTTGTTCTTGAAAAACTTTCAAAGTTGAACATTACCATATGCTAAAAGCCAGTCAGAACAGATTGCATGTTAAAATGAGGAAAATATTTTACATCTGATACAACTCTATAACCATCCATCTTATTATGTTTGATGTTTAGCAGAACACATTTCTGGAGTTGGAAAGTGACATCACTGTTCACCGTACTGTATTTGAGCAGCCAGGATGATGAAGATACAGACATACACTGACACTGTGGTGCTTTTTTGCATTTTGATTTGTGAAACAGCATTCAGGCTGTATTGGGAAGTATCCAGGGATCCAGGTAGGCCTGTCTACACTGATCTTAGCACACCAGCAGTTTGTTAGTTCAGTTTTGTGACATGCTAGCCCTGCTTCTCCCTGCTTTGATCTTGAAAAGTGAATCTGAAGCTTTCAGCTCATACCAGAAAGCAGATCTGTCTGGCTGAAGAGCATGGGCAAGGCCTGGGGTGGTAATGAACATCACACACACACCCACACAGGAGGGAGAGCGAGAGGAAAAAGGAGAAAGAGAGCATGGCCGCAGGGGCTTTGATCTCAAGTGGCAAATGCTGATGGAAAGGGCCAATGCATCAGCTAACTTTCATTTCTTTTTTTATGCAGACCTCTTCACTGAAAAGGTGCCTGACTGAAAAGAGCAGAGTGTTTGCTTGTGTATGTGGGAGGGGACAAGTACACAGCAATAATCTGATATACCTACACACCTCTCTCTTACTCTATTTCAGGCTCTTTCTTACCTCTCTTTTACTCTTATTTCAGTCACTTTATTTGTACAGGTATGACTGGTTGTTTCAATGTTTCCATGAGGTGTACACAAAAAGAATCACAGAAATTCACAGAAAATTCAAGCACTTCCTGCATTTATTTGCCTCTTTATGATGAATCACTTATTGCATTCCTCAATTGTAAGTTGATTTGGATAAAAGCGTCTGCTAAATGAATAATTGTAAATGTAAAATTATTTAACAGGAATGCTAACTTGTGATAATATTAAATTGAATTCAATTAAGTTTTAGTACATTTTTGTTTAATTCCATTTATGTTTGCACACAGAAATAACATTGAAGCAAAATTAAAGAAAGAAAACACTATAACTGCTAGTAAAAACTAAATAAATAATTATAAATAATTAGATTATGTTATTCATTACAATAATTAGACATTAATGAATATATGTTAATCATAGGATAAATATCCATAATAAAGATACAGATAGATTAGAGGGCTGGATGGATGGATGGATGGATGGATGGAGGATAGATAGATAGATGATAGATCATAGATAATAGATAGATAGATAGATAGATAGATAGATAATATAGATAAAATAGATAGATAGATGATCGATGATTTTTAAAATGTTTATTTTATTTCAATAATAATCAAGATATGTTCGTAATTTTAATTATCATGTAACTGAGTTTTATACAGACAGCGGCTTATGCATAAAAATGCATATATATATTATCTTTAAAAGGTATTAATATTTTGTATATATTACATTCAAAATATCAAACCAAGTGGCAATTACTGTACAGATATATAGCACACTTTTCAAGAAAAAAGTTTTGTTTGTATGTCTGCCCTTTTTTTGCCCTGAAACGGCATTGTAATTTAACTTATTTTTTTACAATGTTTACATTTTCATATTTTTAACAATGTTTGTTAATCATATTTTTGCTACTTAGTAAGATGAAATTGTCATTGACAGGCACACAAACTTTCTGTTCAGTAAATAATTGTATTATACTGAATTTTTCTATTGAACTGAATTTTAAGCAGTTTACTGCTACACTTTGGTTTTTGGGTTCTGCTGTGTGTAGATTTATGACTATTGGGATATTCCCTGACCTCATGTAAATAATAATCCCTAATGATCAAGTGTGTAATGTTAAATGTAATACTTCGATTTATAGATTATGGCAGTTATTAATAAAGTTAATCACTTTATTATATGTATTATTTTGGATACCATATAAAGCCAAAACTGTCTCAACTGTTCAGTCCTTACGACTGTAAGAAGTAAACTTATGCATGCCTGGTCAGCATTTTACAGTCTGTCTCTGCTGTTCTACTTAACTCTGTCTGTTCACACAATCCAGAAAGATATAGCCGTCTCTCCACACAGACGTGCACCTGTTGTCTGGTGTAACGGCTTTGCCGTTTCCTGCCTGTCTCACTTGGGACCGTTTAGTGAATCATAACATTTCATCCCTGTAGAATAAAGTACATATAAAAGACTCCACCTGTCTTCCAGCGCTGAAGACTTTTGTTCTTTTACAGATCTAGTCTCATCATTAACAAGCTGCGGGTGCTCTGAGAGACCGAGCACAGGGAGCGAGGGGAGCTGCTAACGTGGCATAGAATTACAGAGCCATCTGTGGAAGTGGCACCATTACATCAGCTTTGGGCACGGACCTGCCGTACTGCAAGAGTGTTCTCTGGCAGAGATGGGCGGCAGCTCATCACTGATTTTTGGCAGAAGCGTCTCTCTCCGGTTGAGATGGGCTGTTCGAGTGGCACCGGGTTCTGCACCGGGCAGTTCTGTACTGCATGTCCCTGTTGTTCAACCATCTTGGGAAAAAGCCTTGCCTGCGGCAAATACCAATTTGTGTCACTTTTGCCCAGGATGAGTTAATATCACAGAAGGAAATGGCTTTAGGGAACGTAGGCTTGAAGCAAATAATGAGAAAAAAAATCTCATTATTGGAAACGGAAGTACTGTGGTTTTGCACCAAAAAGCACCACTTTTATTTTATTTTTACTTTATATTTTTGCACACAAAAATGAATATAAATTATATAAATTATTTTTATTTAATGTGATTACAAATCACAATTAAGATAATAAATGTTTTCATTCATAATGTAAGTGTAAAACAACAAAAAAAGTACATATTTACATGTGTAATACTTATTTTGATAACACTTTACAATAATGTCTCATCAGGTAATGTTGGTTAATGCGTTAACTAACATTAACTAACAATAAGCAATGCATTATTAATGTGTTATTATTAATCTTTGTAAACATTAGTTAATAAAATTGTAAAACTGGTCATTGTTAGTTCATGTTTGTTCAGGTCCATTTATTAATATTAACACATACAACAGATACAACTTTTAATAACTTATTAGTAAATGTTGAAATTAACATTAGCTAAGATTAATAAATGCTTTAGAAGTATTTATCATTGACAGTTCAAGTTAACTAATGTTAATAAATGAAACATTGTAAAGTGTTAAGAATGTTTTATACAGTAAAGCAATGCACAGATATATAAACGAATAGTTGGTGATTAAAAGATAACATTTTTATCACATTTTTATTACAAAAAAAAACAAGTATTGAAGGTCAATTGTTTAAGTAAAAGATGGGCCATTAAAAAACAAATGGGATGGCTTAAGATATAGTTAATAAAGTCTTCACATTCTCTATCTTCTCTTAACACCAGTTTCATTTCAGAGGGAGGATAGAGGGGTTTCCTCCTGAGACCGGAGAGGAACAGATTGTGGAATTACTATTGGGCTACAGGAGTACCGGACCTGCAGGCTTCTGGCACATGAAGAATCACTAGAGCATATGTCACCAGCATGATTCATTCATTTAAATTTATGGAGTGGAAGTGGGCCAGGTAGCGCACCGTGGTGACTGTCAACACCACCTCCATCTTCACACACTTCACATACACCCGTCCCACTATCCTACCATATGTCCCGCAAAACACAATTTCTAATGGACAAGGACAGCTGTATCAGGTCAGTCCGGCTTTGCGCAGACACACAATGGGAACCTTTGGTGTGGAAATTAATTTAGGCAGGTGCGAACACCCACAAGCTCTGCACTGATTGGCTGGGCCTTTCAGACAGACTTTCTGCTCTTTCATTTTCTGTTAGGCCTGCTGATTCTATTTATATTTAGGATTTAGCATCTTAAACTTAAGAACTGCATTGTAAAGGTCTGAGTTATCACATAACGCAGTCTGAGGCGGGGAAATTCTGGCATTTTAAATGACCTGTGAGTTGACATTATGATGAAAGGGGGAAAAAGCTTTTGATGTAAGTTATATTTATTAACTTAACACTTTATCACTTTTAAAAGGCCAAACCAACAGTCCTTGTTGTCGTTTAACTAATTTATTTATTTATTATACGCTACTGTTCACAAGTTTGGGCTGTGAGATTTTTTTAATTGTTTTTGAAAGAAGTCTTTTATTCTCACCATAGCTAAATCATTCATGGCTTGATAAATAAAAGTATTAAGCTTTAAAAAAAAATCTTCCAGGCCCCTAATTTATATATATGTGTTCTGTATGATGTTTTGGATCCCTCACCTTTCTAAAAAAAACACAAGCTGGCCCTGCAGACACAATGGGTCAGAGTATTATTTCAGCAGGTTGTCACTCAGGTATGTCTAGCTCATTGAGCAGTGCCTGGGCATGCTTCCAGAAATAAGTCATTTGTGAGCACTATTTGATATTCCCTCCACTGTTTGGGCTGCAATCTTGACCCAACAGCAAGCAACACTTCAGCATAAATCCATTATTCTTTTATAACTTAATGGACCTGAACTTATAACTATGGACAGCTCCTGAAATGAAATATTACACATTAACTAAAGAGGCATTATTGATTTCTCTTTCATAGATAAAACATCTCAGGGCGTAATACCACTGGGCAGTTGTTTGTTTGAAAACTTCTCTTAATTGTGAATCACTTTAATTCTAAATGAGTTTTAAACTCTTACCATACTTCATTACAAAGTGTCTTTGACAGACAGGGCAGACCATACTGTCTTGTTTGTACACAGTCAATCTGGTGTAAACTTTGGGGTTGTGGAGTGTTTTAATAGTCATCAACATCGGGGTATGGAGCGAAGCCATATGTCTGTATGTGCTACCTACAATAACAAAATGATCTGTTCCTGTTTCTATATTAGGATAGAATCGGGCATGGACAGGCTTTAAACCGTAAGTTTGATTAATAAAACGAAATTAAAAGCCTATTTTTGCATCTAACTATAACAAATCTGACGTGTATAACTCATGAGATATTCTATTTTATTATATTGTTTATGTAAAATAGAGATTTTTTTAATCTCGGTGACTTTCTTTTGAATCCATTCACTAAAAAGATTTGTTCAGATCTGTTCACTGACCCTTTCTGCAGGTTACATCATTACGGCAATAGTTGGCGACAAGTGATTTAATGCGTGAATGAGTCATTTGAATCATTCACTCAAGTGACTCTTTTAGAAAAGAGTCGTTCACTACCAAAACAAGTCTAAATTTGCACGTGTACAAATCTGCTAAGAGACTCCAGAAAGAGCAAGTTGTGCATTGTGTAACAAAAAAGAGGTGCCATTTTTGCTCAGTTTTTGTTCACGATTTGTTCACTTAAAATATTTTTTCACAAAAGAAACCACTGTGTGCAGCAGCCTGCTTGAGACTGTTGTCATATATACTACCAGTCTGAAGATTCTGAACACTAACTTTTTAAAGTTTTTTAAAGAAGTCTCTTCTGCTCACCAAGCCTGCATTTATTTAAATAAAAAAATACAGTAAAACAGTAATATTATGAAATATTTTTACTATTTAAAATAACTGTTTTCTATTTGAATATATTTTACAATGTAATTTATTCCTGTGATTTCCAATTTGAATTTTTAGCATCATTACTCCAGTCACATGATCCTTTAGAAATCATTCTAATATTCTGATTAAAACATTGATTATTATTATTATTATGTTGAAAACAGTTGAGTAGATTTTTTTCAGGTTTCTTTGATGAATAGAAAGCTCAGAAGAACAGCATTTATCTGAAATAGAAATAACATTTACTTTGACTCGTAACCTTGGGAATCGTATAGTTTATAATGTTACAAAAGCTTTTTATTTGAGATAAATGCTGAACTTTGTATCTTTCTATTTATCTAAAAATCCTGAAAAAAATTTACTCAGACGGTTTAAATAATAATTAATAATAATAATAAATGTTCTTGAACAGCAAATCAGCATAGAATCATTTCTGAAGAATCATGTAATGATGCAGAAAATTTAGCTTTGATCACGTGAATAAATTAAATTAATATATATTCTAATAGAAAGCAGTTATTTTAAATAGTAAAAAATATTTCACTATATTACTGCTTTTGCTGCATTTTGGATCAAATAAATGCAGGCTTGGTGAGCATAAGAGTAAAAAACATTTAAAAACATGAGATTTTAAAAACTAATCAAGTGAGACCTTCCACTGAACACCGATCACTCTCAGTGAGTCCTAGTGAGCCACATAGCCATCCTTCCCCTGAGCATTACATCATTCTGAGGGACAACCGAGCCAATCAACAGCCTGGCAGGATTACGCAGCATATGGGCATGTCCTGACTGTGAGGGAGAGCTAAACAGGTATGTTCAGAAGAAAATATGGCATTTATGTATATGGTACGTCAGAATGGTTAAAGACACAGATGTTCATCACACAAGAGTTCATCTGCTCCTTGAGATGTCTCCCATGAGAGAAAGAAAACTTGTTCACACCATAAGAGGCACTCTGGATCATTGCCATGGAGAGGTGTGATTCTCAGCTGATTTGCTAAGCTCTCGTTTAGCCAGACCATATATCACATTTGTGCTATATTGCTTAGTACTCAAAATTTGTGACACATAATAAACATTTGACTGTAGTACAGATGGTAATTAAATGTCACCAGATTGAGTTTTTGTTCGCCAAAGCAATATGATTTTTTGATTAACAATATAAGATACCACCTTTTTAAGAGTGGGCTTGGCCATTTGTAACTTGAATGTGCTTGACTTCCGGTGTCACTTGCTTCCAGTTTTCTTAGCTTTACAAAACAGTCCGTTATGCTGCTTGCATTTTGAAAACTGGTATTTAATGTTCAGTCGTACCTCACTATCTTTTTGCCTGGCCAGTAATGCTGGAAATCTTAAATAGGCTTTTCTGCAGCCAAGAGTTTACTGCTTATACAGAGTGTAACGGAAGAGATTTCATTTAATCCATTGTACTGTATGCCTTCAAATAATATTGCAAACCTATCAAAATTCAGATTATACTCACCAGGGACCTTCTTGTACATTTTTAAAAACATGGTCTGAGCAACATGCACTCACAGAAACTTGCTAGTACATATGCTGCCAGTGCCTTGAGAAAAGAAGAAGACACGCATGTATTTTAGTCTGTGCTGGCACTGTAGTTGATGCCTTTAGATGTGGAGAAGGAAGCAGGTACCAGACTGATGCAGCACATGGCTCTGAATCATTTGATTAGTTAGCAGAAAATGACGTCTGTTCATCCCTGCAGTCTCCCTCATCTATCCCACTCTGGCATGCAAACGGCTCTGATCTGCTGTGTTACCAGCCGGTGTTGTTTGGACAGAGATCACAGGACTCAGTGGTGATGGCCTGCTCTGAGTGCACCAAGACTGAAATCAGTGGAAATGAGGCTTGCAAGTAGGGCCCCGTTCATAAGTTATGGGTCATTTTAGTCTTGCAGAGCTTTTATGGTAGGGTGCTCGACTAGCAAGGGTGCAAAACGTTCAAGCTCCTATCTGGCCTCCAGCAATAAGAATCAAAGCAGATAGTAAGCTAACATTCAGCACACACTCTTAAAAATAAAAGGGGGGTTTCATAGCAATGAATTTTGAGTTCCCAAGGAACCTATCAGTAAATAGTTCTTAAAAGAACCATTTTAGTGCGAAGCTAAAAACCTTCTTCAAATATAAAGAACCTTTTGCAATAGAAAGGTTCCATGGACGTTAAAGATTCTCCATGGAATCACATATTCCAATAAGGAAGCTTTATTTTCGAGAGTGTTGGATGTGAAGGCCCGAAGTGAAGAAATAGTTTTAATCTAGGTTATATATTGGGTTGTCATCAGAATATGCTTTGTTTGATCTCTTCAAAGCTATTTCTGGCTTCTACAGCCAGTCAGAGTCCAAAAGGAAGACACCCACACATGATTTTACATACAAATGCAGCACATAAACACTACTGAGAAAGTCAGACAGGCCATGTTCTCATGGCCTTTGATCTTTGAATTCTATAGATGTAATATGGTCTATGGTCCGAGTCATTGCATATAACTCAAAATGTATTTGATTTCTGTAAAGAGCTTCTCTCTCTCTTCACTTTTGCATAAAGTGCGATATTTATTTATAGACCCGCTTACAGTCTCTCAAAATCAGTTTTAGTTAAAGGGATAGTTTACCCCAACTAAATCTTTATTGTTTTAATTACCTTCATTTTGTTCTAAAATCTGTATTTGGGCGAGGCTGGTCAGCTCCAAAACAATTTGACAAAGAGCCGTATGCCTGCCATTGGAGTTGGACGTGGAGCAATCGCGAGTGTTTATTGCAAGTCTTCTGAAGTCATATGATTTTTTTTGTATGGAAAAGAGCAGCGTGAACATTTTGCCTAACATCTCTTTTTTCCCCCTACATGTCATACATACGTTTTTGGGTAAACTATCCCTTGAAAGTCTTTTATGAATGTTTCAGAGAGGTGTTATTTATCTATGCTGTCTGTGCAATAATGTTTGAGTAAATTGGAAATTTTTGTCTCTTTCTGTCTGTGTATGCGCTTGTGCCCTCAAACCATCATGGAGAAAGTTATCAAACAGAGCTGAATTTGAAAGCTGTGGCAGAATTACAAAATTGCAGACAAATGTGGTACGAGCGAGAGAGCTGGAGAGCAGAACGTGTTTAAATATGTAAGCCTCATCAGTGAGAGCCTAAAGGCTTTGATAGACCCTCTAGAGCTCTTGAACTATGAGAAGAATACAGTTTTCCTTGCTTTTCAAATGCAGTTTGTGCCTTGTCAGAAAGAGAAACAAGAATCACAGATCTTGTTTTGAACATTCTGAGACATTACATGGCAGTTTTATAAAAGAGAACTGTTAAATGCAGCTGGGAATTGTACAAGCTGATCACATTTGACAGTTTTCCACACAATAATCCATCAATGCAGATTCACTCAGCAGTTTGTCCTACAGTGCCTGTACCAGACGTATTTCATCTTCCATCTTTCCTGTGGCGAGACATCGAGAGGGCCACAGGTATTTATAGCTTGTTAAGCTAACGGGGAGGAGAAATAGGTCAAAAGTAGCTCATTTAACTTGTTGTCACTAAACCTCTGGTGGCAGCATGACCCTGGGCCTCCTACGCATCATCACTCAGTGACAGCCGCCCACCATGCTCAGCCAGCTATAAAATCAGAAGGAGCGAAATCTCTCCAGAGCGCTAGATATGTCATCGTGCCTATACCCTCCCTCAGACAGGGCTAAATAATGAACAAGCTTAACAGCGTATATGTGCAAACCTGGCGGCCCAGGGTTCAAAGAAGTGCTCTGGTGCTTTACAGTGCCCTTGTTTATTGCATTAAGCTTACTTGTCATTTGCCAAAAGCTTTCGGATTGGGTTATTATTCTCACAGACATATCTAACCCGGTGCTGGTAAACACTGCACAATAGGCTAGGTTCTTTAAGAATATTCTACCAACCCTTTGATAGTGGCGGTAAACCAGTATTCTATTTTGCAATGAGTAAAAAATCTATTAATTTTGTAAAGTTTACAATGCAGGTTATCTGTAACTGTACTAATTAAATATATTAATAATAATGTTTAAATTCATATATCAATCATTTTTAATCGATGATAAATTGGTAGGATGTAAAAGTGAATGATTTTATTAATTAAAAAAAGTTTATTATAAAAGTTTAGCTATTTATGTCAATATAATGTATATTTTAAGTATGAATAATTGAATTATATTATTATTATTTTATTTATTTATTAGTTATTATTATGGTTGAGAATTTATGTTTTATAGATGTCTGGAGTGTCTATGTCAAATATTTTTTTGCCCAATACATTTATAATATTTACATTAAACATATATTGATATATGGTATTTTGTTAATGTACGTTTACTGTATGAATGTGTATCGTATAGAAATGGCAAGGTAACCTTTCCATAATCAGATTACATATCCCTATAAGATAAAGAGAGAATAGATAGATAGATAGATAGACGATAGACCGATAGTAGATAGTATAGATGATGAGTATATAGATCTATAGATAGCTAGATTATAAAGCCTGTAGACAAGCACTTGTAATAGGGGAGTGCGATGCACAAAGTAACGGGGTGTTAGTTGTAACACACGTGGTTTGAATATTTCCACACACACAAAATTTACAGTATTTATTAGTTATCATATCAACATTATATAGAAAAAAAGTGTGCCAAAATTTAAAAATCTTTTGAAGATATCGCTGAACATAGATATAGTTTACCACTAAGTAAAATTGCAATTTCTGGCTTAAGTACGGATTTTCATCTCAGTTTATTATTATCATAGTAAAGAGATCAAATTGCTATTAGGTCATCTTCCAATCGTTTATTTATCAGTTTTAGATAGTTTTTTATGCTTCAATAACTCAGTCAGAAGACACTAACCAGTTTTTGCGGTGTACATCACACCTGTCCTTGTTTTGTTTCACGAATCACAACTTCAAGTTCCGTTTCCCTCTATTGGTGCTGGATTCATTTTTGCCGAGGTGGGAATACAGCAAAATCGCACATGGGTGCAGAACCAAACAAAAACCCCCCACCGTACCCAAGACCACAGCTAAAGAGGTGTCTCGTCCGCGTACCCAATGCACTCTGGTATGGTTGAATGGTGAACCAATAAATGGACGACCTTAAGGCACACGTGTAGTTGTTGTTACACGTTTACTGGTTCACTTCGCAAAAGGGCATGGGAAGCGAACCACCCAACCAAAAAGATCGACGTTGTATTTGTTCCGGACCAAGCAAGTGAACTCCCCGGACTAATTTTCTCTGGTTTGAAAGTACACCCTAAATTCCAGTTGTGCAGATGGGGTACGTTGTAACACTGCATTGCAATGTGCCCCACCATTATTAATTATTATACACCATTATTAACTATGCTATTCTATGACATTAGTGATGTAATTTACACTATTTACTTTAATTAATTTTTAATGAGAAACAGGTGAATAAAGACTGACAGTCAATTTTTTAATGTTTAGAAATTATTATTTCAAGACGTGTAAAGCATTTTGGCTCGTTTATGTTGACCATCCCATGCTTGGTTGCAATGTGTTCATTGTCAAACTCCAAAAACAGATTATTTTTAATTCTTAAAAAACACCATTATTTTATATAAGTATTTATTTATGACAAAAGATTTTAGTTGTCTTGTATATTTTTTTCATGAGATCAGATAACGTTTTAAGCTGTCATACAGTCATGTTACAACGTGCCCCTCTGATGTTACAATGTACCCCACCTACGGGCATGTTGTCACATTTCACTTCCAATATTTGAGGGTAAATAAAGAATAAACGTATACACTGTAATTATGAAACAAAGCGACATATTGGTACTAGACAAGTGTAAAATTACTGTAGATAAAAAATGAGTCCCCACTTTATAAATTAAAGGACTACCTAATACCTGTGTACTTACATAGTAACTAGATGAGTGTGTAGTATGTAACCACAGTGTAAGTACACGTTGGTACATAGTATCTACAGCTCTAATGTTTGTGTACCTACACTTATGTAACAACCCACTGAATGGTATGCATAAGTACAAATGTGTAACAGGACATATTGGAAACAACACTTTTTGGAAATGAAAGTACAAATGTGTAACAGGACATTGGTAACAGCACTTTTTGGTAAATAAAGTGTTACACTTTATATTAAGTGGACAGTTCCTGAAGAGTTACCATGTAAGTACACTGGTATTACAGTAGGCCCACCTATCCAACTCCTCCCACTTTGCATATCCCTAAACCTACCCATCTCCACCCCCTGGAGCAAATGGTTCCAATTACTCTTATACATGTTGTTACAGAATGTAGTTATATAATTCCTGTTACACGAGTACTTAGTGAAGTGAAAAAATTTTGTTACCAATGTCCTGTTACACATTTGTACTTACACAAACCATCCTGAGGGTTGTTACATGTGTGTAGTTACAGAAATATTACAGCTGTAGATACTATGTACCAGTGTGTACTTACACTGTGGTTACATACTATGTACACATGTAGTTACTATGCAAGTACACAGGTATTAGGGACACAATATAAAGTGGGACCAAAAATTATATTCTGAACCCCATGTGGATTTACACAAACTGACAAAATCAAAAAGTGTTACAATGTGCCCCGCTCTCCCCTACACAAATTTGTGGGTGTTCTATTCAAAAAGAGAATGGGGTGGCACATATGACATTTCTGTTCAAATCTTTCAAAGTTCAGGAGCATTGTGTGCTAAGTCATCGTGTGATGCATTTTAAATCAAACAAATGGACATGATGTCTTCATTTCTTCTTTGTACAGAGTAGAAAATGTGGTTATAAAATTGACATTTCTCTCGCTCACTGGTAGGTTGCTTTAGCACTCAGGATTGTCCATCTCTGTAATTCAATGAGAGCAGCCATTTAAAGCAGCCTGGGCTTCTTATTCAGCCTTTGCAGGAGCACCACAGGGACTATGAGTATCGATCCAGAGCCATAAGTAGGTCAGAGAAATAGCGACTAAGAAACAGGGTTTAGTCTGACACAGTTCCTCTCAACCTCCGTCTTTGACACTGTGAGGCCATTTGCGTTCATCCATCTCAATGATTCTTCACAGGCCATCTCAGTCAAGAAGGCACATTCTGTCGCCCCGAGTCGACTGAGGCACAGTACATCCTGTTTAGAGCATCAGGCATCACTCTGCTCCCACTGGCAATTCCATGTTCCGCTTCAGGAAACCCTGCAGTGAAAAGGTCAATGGGTTTACAGCATTTTTCTCCTCTGTTTTTTACATTCTTACAGAAGACAATGCATAAATTAGTCCTGTTTGTCTAACGGATCAAAGACATGATCATCTTTGCAACTCAACCTCCAGACCTCGGCGCAGCGCACAAATGCTAATCATAAATATACCGACATTAAAGATCCAAGGACTCGGCTGACCCCAAGTTATTTTTAAAAACCCGCTACGGTCATTTATGCTGACCTAAAGTCTTGGAAAATGAAAGAGTTCCAGCACTTTGAGTGATTAGAAATGACTAATCAGCCATCCCTAATGACAGCACTTTAATTACAGTGCCCTGTGAGTGCAAGCTTTGCTTTCGGCCCTTATCTACCATCACAGGCAGTTTGCATATTTGCAGTGTACCTGAAAGAGTCCGGCAGGAGTTTTTCCTTATCTCGGCCTGCCTGGGATGTAAAAACAGCTCTCTGTTTGCAAAAGAGATGGGCTTGTGTTTGTGTGTGAGTGTTTGTGCATGTGTGAATGTTGATGTGAAAGCTAGTCACACTATAATACACTACAGTGGGCTTTTGTATTATGTCTTGACATGGTTATCCACTCTTTCATATGTGTAGAATACATCTTTAGTCATAATATTTACCTATTTCAGGCCTCTAGCAAAGTCAGGTGAAACCCAGTAACTTGTCATTACATAAGTACATTATAGACATCCATTATCTCATTATATTCCTATTCAAACAAGAGCTGATGGTGAGTTAATGTTTCGGTAAATAAGTGATACCTAACCTGAACTGTAATATGATACACTGAATATCGTGCACGTAAACTGTTGACACAGTTTTCATTAACCACAGTTACACTTATTATTTTTCATAAGTTACCATTAAAGAGCCTTAGGCCATTGGATCATTTGCTGGCTGTATCCAACCAATGGGCTCTCATATAATTTATTCAGATCAGAATCAACAAGCATTATCTTCAGGGTAAAAAAAAAAAGTTGAGAGAGCCTGGGAATAATTACTTGAATATTTTTTGTCCACTTTGATGAGTGATTTGTAATCTGATTCAGATATTCCTTATTTAAGGAGTATGAAAACCATATTATGGGAAGGAACAATGTGATAGTTCCAGAGATTTCCTCTGATCTCTCAGATATGATTGTTCTTGCTCAGACAAACCTCTGGTGGAGGTTTAAGAGATTTGGCTATTTGCACTGGACATTCCTCTGGTTCTCTAGTCCAACCATTTTAGAGTAGATGTATTGTTTAAGCACATTTAAGCTGTGACGGCTTTGTAGCTGTTGGGCTTAAAGGGAAAGATCTCCCAAAAAAATTGTCATCATTTGCTCACCCTTATTTCATTTGCCATTTTTAAACTCATAAAAATTTCATTTTTCTGAGGAACTCTAAAGGAGATGTTTTCCATATAACGATGTTGAGCAGTAGCTGGAGTCTAAATAACAAGTCTTCTGAAGTCATACAAGAGCTTTGTGTGAGGAAATTTAAGTCACCGCTCTCTAATAATCCACTTCATCACAGCTCACAAATAGTGCATCAAGATTATTGTTTCATGTCAATCATGTCAAACAAAGTTGGTTCTTGTGTGCTTGTGTTACAATGCACCAAATCTAATATCCACATTTTTAATTGTATGAATGACCATTTAATTAATGACATTTCAGTAACACTTTACTTAAAGCCTTTATTTATAATACATTATAAAGTTTGTTTTTAATGCGTTAATTATGTCTTGTAATGCACCTTATAATGCATTGTACAGTCTCGTGAACAACTGTAACCACAGTTATTATAACACTTATGAATTCTTTGTTACACTATTCATTTTAAATTCTGTTATAATTATTTATGACAAAATATAATGAATTACAATGCTCATTATGAATAATTATATTGCATTATACCCTTTAATAACCCTTAATAAAGAATTAAGACTTTAAATGTTACCAACACTTGTTATTATTATTATTATTAATGTTAGAAACAGTTGTCTTCCATTATGTTTTTGTAGAACATTTTTTTTTTCTTCATGGTTTCATGGTCTTTTTTTTTAAATTTTTCAAAACAGGCATTATTTGAATTCGGGTAGGGGGGGGGGTTGTTTTTGTAGCAATGTAAATGTTATACTGCTACTGTTTGATCAAATTAATGCATCCTTGCTGAATAAAAATATTAGTTTCTTTTTTTTTAAATCCTACTGACCCCAAAGTTTTGGAAGATACTTTGTGTGTGTGTGTGTGTGTGTGTGTGTGTGTGTGTGTGTGTTATAATGGCTGATCTGTCCCTAAAGCGCTATAGATCTTTATGACCAAGTAATTGAGAGCATGTTGAATAGCATTGTGACTCCCACAGTACTTACCCCGATACGATGACACATACTTTATCACAATCCGTCATATCACAATGACACATGCTGTATCAGGCCACTGATTGTGTTTGGATCCAGATTAGATAACTGACTCGTAATGGTTAAATATGGTTGCCTTAAGTTGTCTTGACAACTTTGTTTTTATCATGCTACTTGACATTATCACTTGTGAATCCATACCTGGATTTACTTTATGCTTCACAATGCACTTGTATCAGTGGATGATGGTCAATAAGATGCTCAGATGAAAGAGAATGAGAGCAAGTGCTGAGGTCATGACAAGAATCCAGTCGGTACATTGATGACATCTCTGTCAATAGTACTGAGTACAAGCGCCCACCTTTGGATACAGCTCTGTCTGTGGGCTCCAGCATGCTGTGAGAGTCTGTGTATGGGTACGTTCTGTTCTGTTCATGCTGTTCTGTTCATCAGTACATCATCTCCTCTCCTCAGAGCAACTGTCAGTGGTGAAATGGTGTGTGGGTGTCCGACACAGTAATGGGTCAATCACTCCGAAAATAAGACTTTTTCTTCTAACTGAGCACGGAGGAGGTCTGTTCTCACCTAATGTTGTGAAGGTAATGATACACTCTGCACTTCAATGATGGTACTGGGTTACATAATGATACAATAATGATAATGACTATTCAGAAGCTCAAAGAAACCAGGTTGAATAGAGAAACACGTCTTCAGTAAACTTAAAAAGACAGAGCTGAATGGAGACCTTATTTCAAAGAAAGGATTGTTATATCATAACAGCACAATTCTTTGAAGAAAATAAGACGGTGACACAAAAGGTGACTGTTGTTATGAAGTAATCTTCCACCGATCGAGATGTAGAAGCTGAAATTAACCAATCAGACAAACTTTTAATAATACAAGCTTCCAGAACTGACGTTATCGGTGTTATATTTTTTATCTCGCTCCATTGGCACGATTTTGTGATTTATATAACACTCATAGCACCGTGATTCATCCGTGAGTTTTGCTGTCCTCACAGAACGTTATTTGGGGGCTGGTGTTTCACATGTTCAGAACAGAGTGTGTATTATGGTTATTTATTTATTATTTTTCTTTGGAGCTGACAGACAGATATAGAGCATGAATCATGTCGGCCTACTCTCAGACAGCAGTGATAATATCAACGTGCTGATGCAAAGTGACCGGCGACTTTCACACCATCAGTCATGTTCCCGTAGCAACATGATAACGCAGGAATAACATTGAACAAACAATGTTCGAACTGTGTGTTGGCGTGGGAGGGCAGGGACTAAAAAAAGTCCACACAAGAGAGCTGTTGATTATGCGTGGAAATGTGAGGGAAATTAGTCAAGTCGTGTAATGACTGTACTTCTTATATATTGATCAATCTTTTTGTAATGTGCCATTGTTTTGGTTTCCAGTGGCCAGCTGGTTCACTTATATTATGTACACAATTGGTACCTTGGTTTTACCATGGTTGTTTGGGAATTAATCAGGGTAATAATATGGCATTCATTGAAGTACTTTTTAAAATTGCATAGTACATAAATCTTTACAGTATATACTGTATATGTAACTCTGGAGGTGATGCTTAAAATGCCATGCCATTAAAATAATTATTATTGATGTACAGAGTCGTATATTTGTGTATTAAGGTTAAATTGAACTTAGTATAAGTTACATACATTACATAATTTATTTTATGTATTTATTTTATCATTTATTTTTAGAAATCAATTCTGTATAAGTGTCATATGCAAAAAAAAAAAAAAAATTTTTTTCTAAAAAACATGTTTGTTTAATTTGGTAATGAAATTAGGTTAAAGGTTAAAAAAAACATTATTTTCCACATACTGTACATTATTTTTTCTCCTCTATGCCCCGCCTTTCTGAATTTTTTTCTGATTTTTACAAAGCTCATCGGTCTGAAAAGCGGTGTGTGCTCTGATTGGCCAGCTATCCAGTGCGTTGTGATATAGTGGCCGAAAGCCTCAAGCGTGTGACGGAAATGTTATGCCACTTACCATATTGTGATGCCGTGTCCCGGCTGGAGCGACAAGACAAAAACATGAAAATCCATTTTAAATGAGGCATTTGTTGCATCCAGTGGGGACATAATTACGGATTATAATGACTTGTATAATACATGTGTAATACAAGATATTCAGTGTATCATATTACAGTTCACGTTAGGTTACACTTATTTAGCGAAAAATTAACTCACCATCAGCTCTTGTTTGAATAGGAATATAATGAGTTAATGGATGTCTATAATGTACTTATGTAATGACTGTGTTTCTATGCATTGCGTTGCATCGTGCAGCGTAAACAAAAAACCATGTCTGCATTGATTATCTGCGAAATGACAAACCACCAGCAGTGTACTCTACACTCTCAAACTCGCGTTTGAATCATCAGTGACAAATTTCTTTAAATATAAAAAACTGACTTACAGTCTGTGAGTCAGAACAGCCGGCATTGTTGTTTACTCTACCAGGATCAGGAAACAGTCCTCTATAAATTGCGCTGGACACATCTGAATATTTGGGTTGAACTGTTCTGGAACAGTGTTGTAAATACAACTTAACCACTGATTTCTAGTCGTGTCCATTTTTGAAAGGCCAAACAAAGTAGTTTTGCTTTCACAACGAACACACGTTGGCTAGAGTGAGCCGAAAGCCGGCGGCCATAGAAGTGACACGGTGGCTGGCGGGCTTGAGTGAGCGAGGCGGCAGGTTTCGAACGGCGACGGCCGCGCGAACTCTAACGACATCTTAGCATACCGGCAAGACTTGCGGCAACCACATGTGACGACCCCAGGCTGCTTCATCCACGGTGAAAGCCGATCCGGCGATCCCAGCGTGCAGGTTGAATGTAATTAAACACCTGATCGACCCAGGATCAGCTCCAGGCATGACGAAGCGGATATCGCTCCTCTTTGGAAGGGAACAAACAAAGTAGTTTCGCTTTCACAACGAAACCACCAGCACCTTCACGGATGTGCGGCGTTACACTGGACAAACAACATACAATACAGCAGAGAATAAAATGTAGGCCTTCTTCTTACGCGTGAACATTATGGGACCTTGCGTTATGCAAGCTATCGCCCCACAGTGTGACGTAAACATGTGGGGGGGGGTGTTAGAACGATTTAGGTAGGCGTGGCTGACTCTTAAACTTTATAAAGAATATCTCTTTGGATTTGAGACTATAGTCTTTGCAACTTTACAGATCTTCTTTATACATCAGGAGCTTGTAACACTCCAAAGAGAAGGAAAAATTTAAATCCCATCATATGACCACACTTTTTGAGCAAGGATCGAATGCCTGACGAAGACCTGATGATCGAAACGTTGCCGCAATAAATTATTTTTATGGAGCAGTTACATCAGTTTGCGGACAATACATTACGGTTGCATTTTTGCTATAGTTTGACTTTTTTTTGTCCTGCACCTGAGCCCTGTGTGGGTTTGTGGGATGTGCGCAACTTTCTCACACGTTGCCCTTTAAGCAAGGATCCATTAAATCAAAAGTGTCAGTAAAGATTTTTTTAAACCTTTCCGATAATCCTGAAAAAAAAGTATCACAGTATCCACAAAAACATTAAGCAGCACAGTTGTTTTCAAAATAGATCATATTAAGAAATGTTTCTCGAGCATCAAATCATTAGCATATTAGAATGATTTCTGAAGGAACATGTGACACCAAAGACTGGAGTATTGATGCTGAAAATTTAGCTTTGCTATCACAGGAAAAATTACATTTTAAAATATATAAAAAATAAAGAAGTTATTTTATTAATTGTATATTTTTTTCACAAGATTACGTGGCTTGACTGTATTTTCCATCAAATAAATGCAGCAATAATCTTCTTTCAAAAACATTAAAAAAAATTAACATGTGTATATATAATTTTAATGTAGCAGGGCCCATAAAAGTTTAGCGTCTTAACTTTAGTTTTGGTTGAAGTTCACATAATAATGTATTTTTGTTTAATGCATGTTTTTTTTTTTAAATCAGACAATAATTGGTAGACCTCCTGCAGTACCACCACAGACCCCCTGTTGAAGACTCCTGATGTGGTATATGAATATGGTAATCATTTAGCACAAAGATGTAAATCAAAGTACTATGATCTGATACGATACCGCAGAAGTTCTTTTGTAAGGGTTATTTGTTTGTTTTAACAAACATGATTTAGTCACAATAGCAGTGTCAGCTCTATCAATACAGTTTAGATCACTGTGTGTGTCTGTTTGGAGCCTGTGCTTATGGGAGGTGGAAGTGAGCGCTGAATCAGGTCCTTGTGGCGCCTGTGGCTGGGGAAATAGGAGAAGTAGTTTACTCTCCAGACATTTGAACTTGAAACACTTGGCCGACTGCCTGTGGAGCTGCAATCCCAGTGCACATGTACTGGATCACTTTACTGCCACCTGCTGGCTGTGGAGGTTCAAGATTACATGGCATTTAATTGCTATATGAAGCTTATTCTCCCTGATTATGCTTTCATTCATGTGGTCACATTCGCTCCATCAGTCCCTCGCACACAGGGACACTTACTGTTGTGTTCTCTCATTGATATGCATGGTAAGATCCGTGGGCTGAAGGTGGTAGTGTTTGTGTATTACCAGAGGAAATTCCTTCTGCTGTAGCGTTCTGCTTTATCATGGGCTGACAGAAGACAGCACCCTGGTGTTACTGCACACAGACTACCCACCGTCCCCCATTTCTCTCTTATTCATCTTTTTCAGTTAAAGGTGAAGTGTGTAATTTTTGGCTAACATGTGGGCAGCACTCTGACATATCGCACAGTAGTAAGTCAGGCAACCTAAGTGTGACTCACTAGTCGAGGTCCTTTCTCTTCTTCTATCATGTCCCATTTCACCTTAAAATGGGCATAGCTAATAAAGGCACAAAAATGCCTAAATAAAGTTCTATCATGACAACACTCTGAACATTTTTGCATGGTAATGGATATGACAACTGCTGCTGCACAAGTAGCATATATAATAACCAATAGCAGATTTGTACAGGTGGAGCTGGGGAAGGCGGAGGGTTTCAGAGGAACTCTGAAAGCGCACTGCAAAATGCTCTAGTGAATGCTAACCAGTCATTTAAATGTAAAGCAGTAATCTCATTGACTGCGTATGCAACATGAACCAATTAGCTTGTGCCTAATTTAACGCTGTGAATATCATCAGTTTGCGTTAATAACCCATCAGTCTGCACCATCTAGAGTTTCATGACAGAACTTGGCATTAATGATTGTTTTCAAACATGTTTCCCAGTTACTCAATCTGTCTGACATTGGTTGTTTACAACAGATAGTCCCGCCCCCAACTCACCCTATTGGTTGAGCCTATGTGTTTTTTTTGTGGATCAGTGAAATCAAACTAAGATCAAACTACAGTAAAAATGTCATAACAGCTGACAGAAATAGTTATAGAGTTTATAGTTCTTTAAACAAGATAAATTTACGAACCAACACCCCATAAGATATTAAGACTTGTTTTTATAAACAAAATCTTGAACATGTGAATTTTGTCCGATAGATTTTTACATTTAAAATAAGTGAGAAAATCTGCCAGTGCAGTAAGACAAAATACACTCAAAATGAAAGATATGTTTCTTTTGAAGCCAAGTCTTAATATCTGTTTTTGGTTGTGTTTTGCCTTCTCAATTAACTGACTTGTTTTTTTTGGATTTTTAGATATTTACTAGAAATTTGACTAAAAGTTCATACACTGCCAAAAAAATCTTATTCAGTATTTTTGTCTTGTTTTCCAGTATAAATATCTTAATATTCTTAAAACACGATCAACAAATTTTGATAATTTTAATAGACTAGAATTTTTTTACATCATGTTTTCCGCTTCCTCCAATAATGTATTTGAATAAAAAAATCTTTTACATGGGCAAAGAACCTGGAATAAACCCAAACATATATTATTCTGCCTTCGGCACTCCTGATCCATTACCAAGGAGGTTGGTGGTAGGTTGTAAATCACATGTCCTGCCAGACTCTGCTCCTCTCTTCTACTTCTCCGTCTTCCTCTCTCTGCAAGCTAATCTCTCTGCGAGCTTCCCGATAAGGCGCCCCCGTAGTCCAAAACGTAATCCCTGTGTAGTCTGGTGCCCCCTGTGTGTGGCCTGGTACTGCAGGAGCCCCTTGGAGGACCCCTCCTACCCTCCCTCTGAGCAGAGCAGGCTTCCCCAGCGTTTTGAAAGGCACATTTGGGCTAGCTTATCTTCCCGTCGTCTTTTGTCCCGAAAGGCCCTGTGCCCCCACTCTTCTGTGCTATCGCCAGCCCACAGCTTATCCGGGTTGGTAGATTAGCAGCACTAGGGCACACAGCGTGGAATTGAACGCCTGCAAATGAGCATCTTCCCCAGAACTGATATTCACAACATTTCAGAGCGGAAATCCGTCTCTGAGTCCCCTTTTATTCCTGTTTATTTTTATTTATAACTGTAGGAAACCCAGGCCCCAAATCACTTTTCATGAGATTATAGCTCAGACATAACCATACAGCAGGATGTAATTTGTCCCCTACTCATCACCAGGATTTATTCATTTGAACGAGAAGAATGAGGTTAGAAGTTCCGAACAAGCCCATCCTTAAGGAAGAAATTTAGGAATGAACCCTCATCGTATGTGCGGGATGCGCTCCCTAATCATGGCTACATTTCTGCTCTCTCTGCCCCAGGCCCAGCTCTCTCTAAAAGCGTACTTTAAGGTTGAACTACTGAGGGATATCCCAACGTTTTCCTTTTCGTAAGTTATTTTAAGGGCCAAGGGCGTAGAAAGGTTTCACCAGAGGCATAGCCCCTTTTTGTTTTCACTGTCAAGAGAATGCTTCCCCTGCAATGGGAGTTTATGGCAACCCGTTTGGAGGAAGGTTGTCAAATTTGGCACACTGATGGAAGGGTCTTTCCCCACCACCCCCCCCCCCCCCGCCCCCCCCCCCACCCCTCAGCCCTCACTGACAACCTATTTCCTTATGACCCCTTCACCCCTTTGGTTTTTTGGTTTAGAAAACAGTTCCTTCTTCATCTGCTTTTGTTAATCATCTTCAGTTGGTGTTTCTGATTTCCACCATCTTTGTAATTTGAAATTATTATTATACTACAGTGTGTTTCACTACTCCTCCCATTCCTTTTCCAACTTTAACATATATGATGCTCAGACCAAATCTCATAAAAGTTATTTTTGAGTTGCATCACATTATTGAATTAAGTTGACAATATCAAAGTCAGACTGTATCTCGGAAGTAAAATTGTGTAGGTTTGGTTGTGACTGTGATTGTAATTAAATGCTATGTAATCCCTGATCACCTCCTAATGGTCAGAAAATCATAAAATTTGATTAAAATGCTTGCAAATTTGCAATAATTTGGTGTTGCAATACCAGATTTTTAGAGGGCTGCCATATTGCTTATGCACAATTCTGAGTTTTAAACTCCTAAAATCAAAATTTCAGTTGAAATTATGTCAAAACTGAATAACACCATGCATTTTAAGGCACTTCATTGGGACTTTTAATGTAAATTGTCTAACCGTCACTTTAGTGCATTGAAACGAAACATGGTAAATGGCATTGGCACTATACCCTGAGGGTATTTGAGAAATTTGAAGACAGTGCCACCTTGATAACACTTTACAAAAAGGTCCATTAGTTAACATTAGTTAACTACATTAGTTAACATGAACTAAGAATGAACAATATGTCTACAGCATTTATTAATCTTGGTTAATGTTGATTTCAGCATTTACTAATGCATTATTAAGTTGTTTGTTAACATTTGTTAATGCACTGTGAACTAACATGAAGATGAACGACTGTATTTTTATTAACTAACATTAACAGAGATTAATAATTAGTGTTAGTTCATTGTTTGTTCATGTTACTTAATACATTAACTAATGTTAACAAATGACACACCTTATTGTAAAATGTTACTGATATGTTTAAGTTTACTTTTGAATTATTTGGTCAAAAGTCATATATTGGGTTCTTCTTGTTCTTTGGGTCTTTAGAATACTTGTCAAACAGATTTCAAATTTAATCAAAAAACACTTTTCATCTCATGAACAGAAATCTCCATGGTCCAGAAATCCTCCACAGTTACTGAGATTAAAACTGCAATTAAATATAATTTATCAGTTTTTTTAATAATTAAAATCATCAAGTCACTCTGAAATCATCAGAGATCTTCCAAAATCTTTTTATCAAACTTTCCACAACAGATCATTAAAAGCTCAAAACCCATGTCATGTAACAAGTAAGACCTGCGCATCAGCATTACACAATTTTAAATTAGCGGTGTGTTAATGGTTTAGTCCCAGCTGCAGATGCCTGTAAAATGCACTTAGATAATGGATCTGGGTCTGTAACCAAGCTATCATTAGCGTGTCCAGTGCTCATTAAGACACATACATTAATGCAGATTGAATGAGACCAGGGGCCCTTTGTGTTTCACAAATGACTAGACAGCTGTTCCATAAGACTGAGACATAACCTTTTAACACACTGTGGCACTGTGTAACCTATGCGGTGATTAAGGAGACGCTGCCCGGTAGCCAGATTGAAAATTCACCTAATGCAATTCCCCTTCGGGGGACTTGGCCTCTTATTCCCAATGATTTCACGTGTGCAATCTATGAATGCACGGTCCACATTAACAGACATTGTCCTTTAGGTTGATGGGCTTTATGGGATTAATAAATAAGCTGTCTGCTCAGTGCTTCCATCCCCTCTGTCTTGACTGTGGTTTGCATGTGTGTGTGTCCTAAATGAACTCATGGGAGTTGCCGTCCAAATTCTCGGCTAGTTAGGGTTTATTTAATGAATGCAAGAGGCATGGGGTAAACATCAGGCTGGCTAAATATTTGGCTGTGTACAAGGCCCTACTGTCACCATTGTGAAAATAGTCCCTCATGGTCTATCATCACTATGTAAGTCATGTTCATTATTCTGCTATAAAAGTTTATTGCATTATGAATCATAAAATAAATTGGGCAATAATCAAAACAGCTCTCATCACCATGTGGCCTATGGGAGTCTGTCCTCACCATGCTGCTACTTCATGACTAATGCACAGTGTGTAGTATACTTGTGTACAATAAATAAATAAACCAACTCACTGTAAGTCCTATTTCTGAAAACATAAAGTATATGAGCCCTGGTGCCATCATTTTAAATGCTGATTTGAATGGTGTACACAGTATGAAATGATGTAGTTTTAGGATTGCCTTTTTGCATTGCACTATGCTTTTCCGTTGTTTTCTATGTAAACATGCACTAAGCAGACGTTTTTGACTGATGCTCTCATATCTTGCATCATTTGCAGCATCTGGTGCATGACACGGCATTCACAAAAGTTTTTTAAAAAATGCATCTTCAGACCTTGCAATGTTTCCATTTCATTTTGCCATGCCTGTCACTGTTTTTAATCGCAAAACTCATTACGTATCAACTGGACCTTAGGGGTTCATTCACAGAACCCGTTTTTGCATTCTACTGCTCTGCTTTTCCAATGGAAGTAATTGTGTCACACAAATGTGTTTGACCATGGCGCTTGCATATTATTATAATTTTATTTTTATTTTTTTGGTGCAAAACATGTATCACTCAAGTTAAAATCAGTACAACTTTTAAAAAACTTATTTTCAGAACCTTTTTTTTTCCACTGCCATGCATCTTGTGGTTTTAAATGAATGCATTATGCCAGATTGACCCCTTAGAATGTGATGGCTAGTTGTTTGCCAACAAACAATCAATCATAAACTAAACACCACTTGCCTCATTAAATATTCACATGCTTTGTGCAGTCACAGAAACTTTGATGCATTGTGTTTTGTTTCAACTAGAAAAATCAAAACATCACAAACAGTGATGGAAAACATGTTAATTGAAGAAGAGATTGTTTTATCCGTAAAGGTATGCTCCAAAAGTCAGTTCTATTATATATGAGCCAAAGTGATGCGTAAGAGCGAGTCAGTCTGTAATTTAAACAGATTGAACACTGCATTTGTCCATTCAATGATATTGACGTCGCAAATAAGAATGTAAACCTGGGGTTTAAGAATGTAAAATCTTGAAACCTGGATGCCCAAGATTAATCTATGAGATTAAGTGTGATTCATTGTGTTGACCGTTTGTTACTTTTAGTATTTTTATTGCAAGTCACAGTTTATGACAGCAAAACTTAATACCTACTGGAACCTGCTTATGTAAAATTAAAGGTTAAATGTACCTCTGGTTGGAGATCACTCCTGAAGATAGTAGAAAAATATTCATAATTTTATCATAAATGTTTAAATTACTGTGAATCTTGGTTTATAGAAAAATAAATTGATTATTATTTCTCTCCAAATCATTAGTACTATGTTCCGTGGACACCAACATTCCAAATTTGCTCTTGGGGCTGCGGGAGAACGCCTGCTAAGACAATTACTCGACATTAAATATTCCTGTTCCAATGTACCACATATGTCAGCATGCTGGATGCCTTTTCCTCATTAACACAACTGTGGAGAAATAAGCTACCTAAAGATGAATGTGACTGCTCTCATTACTGCCTTTAAGCACATGGCTCCCTCCCTTTGCATAACTTAGATCTCAGTGACAAATTGCTTCAAATTGTCTCTCCTCTGTATTAAATCAGTGGCTCAAAAAAAAAAAACTTGGAGTCTGGCAATGCGATGCACATGAGCTGCAGGCCTCCCACGGCGAGATTATTAAAGTGAGTCTGTAGCTATTCATCACCCCCAATAGAGACCTGCAGGCATCAAATGAGTGTATCGTCACCCAGTGACTTATTGTAATATGCCAGCAGACAACAGGCCACACGTATTGCCCTTAATGACTTTGCACTGCATCGTGGGTCATTCTGTGGTGGATTATACAAAATAACAGTCCTGATATTTCACATGAAGTAATTTGTTAAATGTATGCGATATGTTCATCTATTTAAAACCATGCAGTCAGAGGCAGCAGAGGAGGAAGTAGAATGAGGTATCAGCTCATGTGGATAGTGCTCAATATTGTTTGTGAGATATGAGATGGGTTCATTATCACACTAGAGTATGTATGAGTTGCTCGCAATGCATTATGCAGTCAGCAAAAGGCACAGTCACTGTGATGCCTGTCCCATGAATCTCCAGAGCACATCAGTTAAAGAATCAATGAGAGAATAACAATGACAATGTATTCAAAATTCAGTTTTTGCCCACTCTTGCTTTTTATAAAAGAAAACGGCACGTATTAATTACCATGCCAGGCTCTCTCATTATCGTATTATCTTTATTTGCTAAGTAAATTGTTGTGTATGTGCTTAACATGCCTTTTAAGTTAAATGAGCTCAGACTGCGTTTCTTTAAAGTCATGGCTGGTGTTTCTGTCTGTGAAAATGTGGACTGTGTTCTCTGGTTTCCCTGATCAATAGATAAGCACACAATTCCCTGAACAGCGACTTTCCTCCTCTAACATCCAAAACGACACAATAACAGCTTGATTTCGATTGTGGGAGGAAGAGACCATTATCTGAGCTGAGGGATCTGTTGTATTTTGGAGTTGGTTTTGAATAGATATAATTCAATGATTTAAAAAAACAGTTAAAACAGTGTTATTTTGAAATATTATTACAATTTAAATAACAGTTTTTTATTTTTATATATTTTAAAATGATTTTT
Organism: Sinocyclocheilus anophthalmus; assembly: GCA_018155175.1. NCBI lineage: Eukaryota > Metazoa > Chordata > Actinopteri > Cypriniformes > Cyprinidae > Sinocyclocheilus > Sinocyclocheilus anophthalmus. Next base: position 237,143 of record JADLZN010009770.1, read on the forward strand.
TTTTCTATGATGGCAGGCTGAATTTTCAGCATCATTATTCCAGTTTTCAGTGTCACGTGATCCTTAAGAAATTATTCTAATATGCTGATTTGGTGCTCAAGAAACCTTTATGATTTTTCAGTGTTGAAAACAGTTGTGCTGCTTTCATTTTTTGTGAAAATGATACAGTATCTTTCAGGATTCTTTAATGAATAGAAGGTCGAGACAAAACATATAAATATACATTGAAAGAAGGAAAAATTGGTTTTGATGCCTCCATTACTAATGTGCGATGCTGCTGTGCTCATGAGACACTGAGGCAGGCACATCATCAATACATTTTTTAAACCTTCAATGTATCACAGGTCCGTAGACATGTTCCCAGAAATCCGTCTTACCTTATTTGAACCACACTGTGTGCTGTAGTTAGTAACCCTGTTGTTTACATCAATTCCTAAAATGTAGAACAGAAGCATGTAAAGTGCATCTTGGTGAGGGCATGCAGAACATGAATATTTAATCATGAAATGTGTCTAATTACATAGGTTGTACACTGTGTTTTTATAACATATGCAATTTGAAAACATTCTCCATACAGTTCTAGCTATTAAGTTAATGCACAGCTAATGTCATCTGTGTGTAACGGATGCGCGCTGCATTACTGATTCAGCACAGATGCAAACTCCATAGAGTCTCATTCACGGTACATAGGGCTCGTTTTTACTGAGCTCTAGAGTGGCACCACATCTGAGGAGCCATGTTGGGCTCCTCTTCAGGCACGCAACGTCTGTCTCGCTTGCTGTAGTAATATTGTGCGACATTGTGAAACCACTGGCCTGAATGACTGTTGTCATGAAGCGAGAGAGTATGGATGGTTCCTGTGTGTGTGTGCTAACGTACCTGAGGGCATACAGGAGGACTGTGTGGTTCAGTGCTTAATGGCACTTACCACCGCCGTGGGCATGAACATGGGGATACACACTGACAGGGTCACGCAACAACCGTGCCCCAGGTCACATGCCGTCCATGCAAACCTCCAGTGGATAATGCAGGGTAACTGTCACATATTATAACTAAAAGCTTGATTCTCTCCTTTCTGACATTGTAGGTGCAGGGATTTGTATGAGTGTATGTCTGCGAGGTCAGTTACGGTTAATGTTAGAATGGGCTTGGTTTAAGGCTAAATTACTTTGAAACATTCTGATCACTGGAAGAAGTCTTGCTGAAGATCCTGCAGTCTTCTTTTCTGCCCCTTGGCCAACAAACCAAAACAGCACTCTCGTACAGTATTTATATCTAATTTTGTATTGTATAACTTTACCTAAGGCTAAACTTAAAAAATGTTTAAATTAATGAAAATTGTGTCATTATTTACTCATTTTAATGTTATAGATTTTTTTTTATGCCTAAAAGCTGAAGCTTCAAACATGACTGAACCACCAAGTATTACAAAAGTTGGAAATCTATTAATGTAATAATCTAATATAATCTATTAATATGAATCTATATTTCAATCTTCTGAAGCCAAACAATAGCTTGGTGTGATAAACAGTTCAAAATATAGTTTCCTTTTCTGCCATTGCATTTTTTGTACTTCTGCTGGATCTTGTAGATGGAAGCCGATTTGCTCAATATTATTATATAACATAATTAAATATGTTATTTTTAAGTAAATATATTAGATAAAAGACCTTGATAAGACTTTGTCATACTTCTGACATAGTATGTTATAATTTTGCCTTTTTGCATAATTAAGATTTGGTGTCTCCTAATTAGACATTTATTCTATTATGTTTTTTTCCCGATATCATAATTATGATTTACAAAAGCATTATTAATTTTTTTATGTGGCAGAAATTAGTTTCCATTAGCTTGTGCAGTACTGTACTTTGCCATTGTGGTGTTGTGAGTATTGGATTTGGTTGATGAATTGCTTGTGATGTAAGCGTCTATAATAGTATAATGTGTTAATATATTTAGAATGTAAAAGTACAACATGTGAAAAAATACTGAGGTCAGAATATCATTCAAAGTTTGGAGTCAATAAAAAAAAAATCAGCAATGCTATAAATTAATCAAGAAGTGACCTTTTTTTTTTTTTTTTTTTAAAAAAGTCATATTTTCAATAAAGATGTCGAACTTTCAATTCATCAGAGAATCCAGAAAAAAAATCCACTAATACTTTTCACATTTTCTACTTAATTATAAGGCAGCACAATTGATAATAATGATTTTGAGCACCAAATCAGCATATTAGAATGATTTCTGAAGTATCATGTGACACTGCTATACAGAGTTCAGAAATCAAGTAATGACCTTGGCATCACAGGAATAAATTCCATTGTAAAATATTTTAGGATTAAATTGTTTTACAGTATTTCTGATCAAATAAATGCAGCATTTGACCCTAAACCTTTGAACAGTAGAGTGTATGCGATTTAGGTTATGCAGGATTGACTTTTCTTTTGAAATAGTCTTGTAGCCCCTACCAAATGAGATATCAGCCTTCAGTTTAACCTTGCGTTTAATTTATGACTCTGAGCCTGAAGCCTTTTACACTGACAAAAAACGCTCTTGATAGCGTAATGTTTTCTTTTTTTTTTTGCTCCTTTTTGTCTGTTCCACATTTGTATCATGTTGCTGAGTTGAATGGGCCAAGCCCTGGAGTGACTACTTTGTATAGAGAGAGATAGTGCGAGACAGAGGAGGGAGTTGAAGGTGAGCTCCACTCCCTTCACACACTCCTCAATCTCAGAAACAGGATCTCGCCCAGCCCTATCGTGGCTTTGAAGAGATGACTGCCGCTGTAAATGGCAGCAGTGGCCAGGGGCTGTGCGTGAATAATTGAATAGAAGAAACTCCACAATGCCACATTTCCGTTTCTTAAGAGCTCAGTGGGGCTGTCTCAGTTACCGGTTATGTGCAGAGAAAATGGAGCTCCTTTGAGTCGATGCCTTGGTTTTTTGCAGCGCTGAGGGCTACGGGTGAGGTGACAAAGACAGGGAGGCAGCCCCGAGATAAAGTTTGGCCAGCCATTATGTGTGTTTTTTCCAGGCTTTTAGCCTAAGCCTCGGGCTAGACTGTGCACAAGCCTTTGTGTGAGACTGATGACATTGATCTCAGAGATGTGTTTCAGCATTCCTCTCTCTCCTTCTCATTACCTGACTCATCCGCTTTCTGATGCCTCTGACCACAGCCTGTACACACACACAGAGAGACTCTGGCGCTAGCCTGATGACCTTCAAAATTTGTGACGCTAGCAGGCATAAGAGCAAAGATATTATGACCAGTAGGAAAGATTGCAATGTGCCTTTTTTTCCATTGTTGTTATAGGACCTCCTGAGACCACAATAAAAATCTGGGATTGTAAATTTCATTTATACCTTGAAATGAACAGGAAGACAGTTTTCACCTGAGAGTATATAAAATAAAAAGGTAATTTATTTCTCACAATGGTGGTTTTATATCTGATTTCATTATTTTCCTAAACACTTTTTTTAAACTTTAATATTTCAGTTTGTCCTGTCCTTCAGGATGCATTACATTGATAAAAATTGACAGTAAAAATATTCAACTATATAACTTTCTATTTTAGATCATCTAAAAGAAATCACAGTTTCCACAAAAATATTCAGCAGCACAACTGTTTTCAGCATTGATAATAAAAAATGTTTCATGAGCACCAAAGCAGTATATTAGAAAGATTTCTAAAGGATCATGTGACACTAAAGACTGAAAAATCAGCTATTACAGAAATAAATTACATTTTTAAATATATTAAAATAGAAAACAGTTCTTTTAAACTGTAATCATTTTTCACAATATTAATGTTTTTACTGTATTTCTGATCAAATATCTACAGTTTTGGTGAACAAACAACATCTTATATGACATGTATCATATTTTCAATTTATTTCAGGCAGGACCTAACTGTTCCTGCAGGGTCTTTTAAGTTTTACTAGCTGTAAGGTTGTCAGAAATCTCCACAAATGTGATGGATGCGTGCAATGAACTTGTCATATGCAGGAAGCTTGAAGCATTTTGACTGGCAGATCTTTCAAGTCTTGTAACACAGAAACAGTTCAGTGGTCCTGTGGTCTTTATGTAATGTGGGAGAACAAGGACAAAAGCTCAGCTGTATCAACTCGAATGCTATAGAAGAGGATTAAGATCTATATGCAGAGAGTTAATGCCGTAAGACGGAGACAAAAACCCTGAATCAGGGTTCAAAAGTGGCTGGGTCTAAAACTGACAGTAATTATAAACCTGCAAATTTTCCAAATTACAATCAGCTTTGATGCGGTTTAATTAAGGTTTTATCATTTAAAACTTGGTTTGAATGCTAATAAAACTACATATTTGTTATTTTGAAATTATTCGACATCAGTAAGTATCCTTACTTCTCTGCGGTGAAATTTGGCTGCGTTAGTGTTAGAGAATATACATATATTTTATTATCATGGATGAAACTTGCATCGTTTAGTTATTATATTATAATTACTAAACAATCTGGTGTCTCTGAAACATATAAAAGTCATTACTCGAGAACTGGCAAATGAGTCAATGAATTGTATGTGAGATTTTTATTGAGTTTTTTTTCTTGTTTAAATAAAGGTTGTAATAATAAAAATAACAATAAAAATTGAAAGCCAACAGTAGAAAATGTCACTGTTTTTACACCAGTTACAACATCCTAAACTTTCTATCAAAGTGTAGAACTCTAAAGGTTTGTAACCTAATGTGTAAAAAGTAAGTTTATAATTCGACTCATTATATACAGGTGATGGAAATTAGCAATGTAAAAATGTCTTAGGACTGTCTAGTGGTGGGAGGTAAAGCTGCAGACTCAGATATTAGTAATCAGCAATTACATAAATTCAAGGAAAGACCTTTAGGGGACACATTTATTTTCTACATTGATTAGTAATGTTTTGATATCCTTCATAAAGAATTAAAAGCATTCTTACATTTTTAATTAATCTTTCTATCTATTCCCCCGCTTACAGCATACATTAAGGAGAGAGAGGCCTAACATGACCTGTCCTGATCCACATCCCCATCTATTCACAAAGTGGTCCACGAGCCTGCGATGCGAAGCAAAGCGACAATGGGATCAGTCCGCATTTGCATTATGAGCACACAATGCATGACACAAGCTTGCCCAGAGAGATATTTCTGCTCAGAAAATATCTGGCTTCAGAAGGATCTGTCTGCAGTGCTCAGCGTCACTCCACTGACTCTGTCTCTTGCTTATTAACAAACCAGCCTGTCACTTTATAAACCCTGTTTCAGCTTTCCCTCAGCCGCACACACATACACATCATGAAATACACTTAGACAATGGCAAACACACAAATTGTCCAGTCAGTTTAAGTGAAACTGTCAGCATGCACATGTCATGTTAGTCACACAGAGCATGTTGAGGTTTTAATACAGTAATGCATACTAGAAATTTTGGGTAATTCTATACACAAACAAAGATGAAAACAAATAAAAAAATATACCATGAATTTAGGGCGGCTAACTGATGTATTGTTCTTCAGTTCACTTCAAAATATTATAGTAAAACTGGCCTAGGTATAATTCTCATCATACTTTAAACAACATAATTTGAAATAGTCACTATATAGTATTAGTATACATTATATTAGAATATATTATAATCACTTAATACTATATATAATATATTATAGATATACTACCAGATATATATATCTATTATATATATCTATCTATAATTATAATATCCTATAAGTTTGGTGTTTTGATTACACTTTGCGCATTATATCCCAAGATGAGTACAAAGCGCTGAAAGTTTGTTTTATTTGCCAGAGGTGCTATTCGAGAAGATGGCACATGACTTGTTCCAACTTACCGTATCTTGATCCCCACACGAGTTCCCCATCCGAGATGCCGCTGAGAGTGCTGAACGATTGGTCGGCCAGATAGTGGGGAGTGGATTAATATTAGTCTGCCACTACTGAACCGAACAAGTGGAAGAGGAGACGCAAAACAATGCACGATGAGCGTGTAATTGATCAGACCAAAAAGAGAGAAGAAAACTATGTTCGAACATTATAATATGTCTTCCAGGATATCTGGAAATGTGAGTGTACAAAAATAACCAAAGTAATGACAAAAGAAGAGAATGACACCTACTCTGAAAATCGCACATACTGTAACAGAGATGTGGAAATGATCTATGCAGGGATTTGGCAAGGTTCTGTGTTTGGATTCAGCTCTACCATGGATGGCGAGCCGCCTGAACTGATGTCTGAGCGTTATTTATTTATTTACAGCACATGGACAATATTTATTCTTCCTCTACAGACAGAGACACTGACTTCATTTTTTGAGTCTGATAGGATTAAATGCCTGAAACAAAACTAATAAAGTGGGCCTGAGTACATTTATATAAATATATTAAAAACTAAAATATTAAACACTCTATAGCACTTTACAGTAATATCCAATTTATTGGTTCATGCATTATGTATTTCTACTTTTATTCATCTTTGTTAATGTTAGTTAATAAAAATGTTTGCCTTTGTTTCTTAAATCCATTCACTAGTCTTTGTGTGTATTGTGTAAGCCACTCCCCTTGGAGTCTAGACTTTTTCTGATCGGTCCAGATTCTGGTGTTTAAAGGATCTCCGGGGCCTGCGGGAGCCGATGTAGGGCTCTTATACAACACCACCAGTCTGCAGGGAGAACAAGGCATTAGCCTTACAGCTGCTAATGGAATCACTTCCACCTGAAGTGATGGACACAGTCCGGTTGGTTTCCGCTGGGAAAAGAACTGCAGCTGGACCGAGGAAAGAAGCGTTACGGCTTGTAACAAATCCGCACATACCGGTCTTCTCATTCGCTCCCCTGGAGTTTGTCACCGGCCCTGTTCATCTAGTAAATAACAAGGCTGCTCCTGGTTATGTCATTAATTATTCCAGGAAATAAAGGCTTGGGGCTTTGGGTATAAACTCAGCCAGAGGAGCTGAAGTCATACAACTGCCTGAGCTCGAATGAAACTCGTATTATTACAACAATGATGAGGTTATGCCACCTAGTTTAATCAAGGTGCACAAGGACAAAAATTAGAGGGGGAAATTATAGAGGGATAATCTGGACATTGTCTGACTGACAACAGTGCCCAAACCATCACCCTTGACCTCAGGGGTTCATTAGTTCAGACCAGGTGGAGAAAGAAGGGAAGGGAGACGTACGGTTATGGTGCAGGAAAGAGGAGAGGGACGCTGGGATTGAATGGCCTGCGGTGGTCCGATGTCAGACTGGGTGATGGATAACAGGTCCAAGCTGCCGGTCTCTGCCCTACTGCAGTCCTGTAATCAGGACTTTTCAGATGAAAAGAGACTTCTTGTGTTGGATTTGGCACAGCGATTCACCCTCAGGACCTACTTCGGTTGGAAAGTTTCACAAATACTGTATGCGTGATCAAAAATCAGTTCCTATTTTCTCTAATGACCATAACATAAAGAGGTCACATGGCTTTCCAGCAATTCAATTAGTGTCAAAGGGGTTCATTGGACTGCGCCGAGAACAGCCCTGTGCACACAACCCCAGAGGTTAAAGCAGGAGCCGAGAAGACAGCTAGATGGATCAGTGCCTCCGGTTAGCTCAAGCATGAAGATTTAATCAAGATTTTAAAAAAGATGAATTGACTCCATGTAATGAAATTGTAATGGGCATGGTGGGCCTAACAAAACAAAAGGGGTCAGCAGGTATATGACATGGATGTTCTGCGTCTCTAGCCCTTATCTAACCCTCTTCCATCTTCTTTAAGAAAATATATCAGAGTCAGGAGGACTGAAGAGTCCAGCCAGTGCTGAATAGGCAAGGCAAGTTTATTTATATAACGCATTTCATACACAATGGTAATTCAAAGTGCTTTGCATAAAAGAAAAGAAAAAAAAAAAAAATAATCACAACAATAAAACAAGGAATTTAAAAACTTTGAAAATGATTAAAACATTTATTTAAAAAATGTAAAATGATTTTAAAACAGTTAAGAATAGAAAATGATTATACATAAAATATAGTGCAATCAGTTCGGACATTGCACAGTGCTCATTCAATAAATGCAGAGTTTTGAGTCTGCATTTAAATGTGACGTTATAATGTTTTAGCACATCTGATCTCTTCTGGAGCTGATTCCAACTGCGGGCGGCATAATAACTAAAAGCGGACTCCCCTTGTTTTGTGTGAACCCTTGGTATTTCTAACTGACTCGATCCTTAATGATCTGAGTGGTCTGTTAGGTTTATATTCAGTGAGAATATATGCTATGTATTTAGGTTCTAGGCCATTGAGTGATTTATAAATGAGTAAAAGTATTTTAAAATCAATCCTAAATATAACTGGAAGCCTGTGTAAGGACCTGAGGACTGGTGTGATAAGCTCAGATTTTCTGGTTCTAGTCAGAATTATGGCAGCAGCGTTCTGGATGAGCTGCAAATGTCTAATGGTCTTGTGAAGGCCGGTGAGGAGACCACTACAATAGTCCACCCTGCTTGTGATAAAGGCATGAACAAGTTTCTCCCAAGTCTTGACTGGAAACAAAACATTAATCTTGCAATGTTTCTAGATGAAGATGCTGATTTGTTATACTTTGACCATGACGACTGAAATAAGGTTTTCTCCAGAATAACACCAAGATCCTGACTTATTTTTAGGTGTTAGACCCCTAGCATCAAGAGTGCATTCACCTTGAGAACTTCTTTGTTTCCAAATGCAATGACTTCTGTTTTTTCCTTGTTTAACTGAAGAAAATTTTGGCACATCCAACTTTTAATTTCATCAATGCATTGGCAGAGTGAATCAATTGGGGCTGTAGTCATTTGGTGATAAGGTTAGGTAAATCTGGGTATCATCTGCATTGCTGTGATAGGCGATTTGGTTATTTCTCATTATTTGACTTAGTGGGATCATTTACAGGCTAAACAAGAGCGGTGCAAGTTTTGAGCCTTGTGGGACTCTGCATGTCATGAACGTCCACTTAGACTTGTGCTCTCCTATACTCACATAATAACCTCTCCCTTCTAAGTATGACCTGAACCATTTGAGTACCATCCCAGAAAGCCCGACACAGTTTTCCAGTCACTCTAGTAGTATGTTATGATCGACAGAATCAAACGCAGCACTGAGATCTAGTATTACCAGCACTGATATTTGCCAGAATCAGAATTAAAGCAAATATCATTTATTATCTTAATGAGCGCTGTCTCTGTACTGTGATGGTAGGAGGAAACCAGATTAAAAAATTGTTCCATGTAACATTTGAGTTAAGTATTTGTTCAGCTGATTAAAGAATACCTTTTCAATAATCTTGCCTATAAAAGGAAGATTTGATATTGGTCTATAGTTGCTCAATATGGTGTTATCAAGATTGCTCTTTTTCAGAAGGGGTTTAACAACTGCAGTTTTCAGGGAGTTTGGAAAAGTCCCAGAAAGAAGTGAGGCGTTCACCACTTCTAAGAGATCTGCTTCTAAACAGTTAAGCACCCTTTTGAAAAAAAAAATATGTGGGAAGTGTGTCAAGACAGCAGGCTGACGATTTAAGGTGCTGTACTATTTCTTCCAAAATGTTGCTATTAATTTCTTCAAAAGCGGTAGGTATGAATGAGGTCTGAATGTTTGAAAGCCTGAAATAAGTGAGGGATATGTACAATCAGTCATTAGTGCTAAATAAATCAGGACAGGGTGATCAGGACTCTGATTTTTACAAATAAATATGAAATATGGCATGAAATATTGATTTGGGTTATAAATATTGATTGAATGATAATTTTACCGTTAATGAGTTTCCGCTTAGCAAAAAATCCATTAAATTGTACGGAACAATCAATCTAGCGACAAGATGACGATTGCATTATTACAGTATTATTAAAAGTCTTCTGAGGTCATTTTCACCAAGTTGATAGCTGAGACGCAAGATGGAACCAGTTTAGAGTATTCCAGAGAGCCATGTAGGCGAATAATTAGACCACAGTCACACTTTCTGTCATTTCGCAGAAACACAACTGCCACTAATTCTGTTGTCAATTGTAGTCCAAATTTATTAATAATTATAATACTAGAAATTAAATTTGTGGTGAAAATGAGGATGACCTATGCAAAGATTTTCATCTGAAAAATGGCAAAGGACGAGAAGTCTGCTGAACAGACTACAACTCTTCCTTTTCAGTATTGGAGGTCAATATCTCACCTTGTTTGTTCACTGTAGGAGGCGTTGGTCCATGTTTGGTCCCAAGGAAGCCTGGTTTCTCCAAAGGTTTTTTTCTCCATTTCTGTCACCTGATGGAGTGTGGGTCACTGGTGCCTTCTGGCTTGCTTAGCTAGGGTCTGAAAGCCACATTGACTGTCATCCTCAGATGATGGTACTATTGTTTTCTGTAGAGTTGCTTTACAGCTGAATCACATCTTGCAACATTGACACTGGTACTGAACTGAATTGAATCAACAATTAACCCAAACTGAATAACAATATTGCTGCCTTTTGTATAGTGCAGAAACTGAACTGACTGCATTGCTTCTCGTTTAGTAGAATGATCTTCTGATTCTGTTTATTACTGTGAAGCTGCTTTGACAATCTGTATTGCATAAAGCACTATAGAAATAAAGGTGGCTTGACTTGATTTGATAAAGTTATCCTGCTGCCCTGTAAAATGCATTCACGGGCAAAGAATGTCAGCTGTTTTTGACAGTAGTGTATAGTGTAGTGATGTATAAAGTACAGATCATACAGAATCACCATCAAACCAAGCAGCTTTCTGTTGGTCAGAAATAGTGAATTTGCATGACCAAGAATGTGAAATCTGTGGTTGGATCTGTAGATTTTACAGATTTGCTGCACTGACTAACAGACACCTGCTTGGCTAGAAAGTGATTTCTGTTTGAGCTGCGCTTCGTACATCACTACACTATTGACAACAGACATTGGACCACCATTGGACATTGGACCACATTACATTTTTTGTCCACATAATTTCACAAATATGTCTGCACCTTTACTCAAAATTCCGGATCGTGTGGATCTCTATTGAAACGACTGGTTTCACACATAAACAGTCACCAAACTATTTTCTAGAACAGCTTCAGACGTCAGTGATCTTTCACACTTACTGTTTTTGGAAGTGGATTTCTGTAATATCGAGCCTGTGCTTTTCACAGCTTTATCACATGCAATTTAACATTTCCTTCAGAAGATACCACCCAAATGCAGGCAGGAAAAAAGCTGACAGATTAAAGTGATCCTTCATAGCAGAAACATTAAAAAAGATGAGAATTTATCTCCAAGCCATTCTGGAGCCAAAGAGGGAAAATGCAGCTACTTAAAAAATGATATACGACTTGGACTAATGAACAAAATCCCATATGTGTCTTCTCATGACATAAAACATGGCAGCTTTCAGTGTTCCAAATCCACTGATTTGTAACACATGAACACAGAAGCCCACCGCAGGAACCAGGTCGATATGTGACTGTTTTCCTTAGTCAGACAGATTGCAGTATCTGAATGAGAGGCACAAAACTATCACCTTCAACAAGGCACACCATCCATTTGGAATTCCGAACTGCAATTATTCCCTTCCTGGTGCAAGGAAGTTGCCATAGTGACTTGGCCCTGGGCTACATGGAGTGCAAAGGTAAACACCAAACCACAAGGCAATATCTGACCTGCTGTGCTTTCCAACATTTTTCACTAAGAAAGCTGCACGCTTGATATTTTCTCTCTCCTAACAGCTCATTTCTTCCACTGCTGTCTTGTCAGTAAGTGTGAATATACCCAATAATAATACATGAAAGTATTTAGATGTTTAGGTTATTTTACATGTGTCACAAAATGTTATTTCACAGATGTTTAGTAAATCTGTATATCTCTGTTTGATATAAACGGCCTATAGGCCTATGTTAAATACTTTTAGATTTATCCAGTTCGACATTCTATAATCACATCATCAATTAGTTTGCATTAAAATTTAATGCATTCATAATTACATAGTGTGTAATTAGATTCTGTCTTCAGCACTATCCTGCAAATTACAGAATGCATGCTTTGCAGAATATCATTTCCAAACATCAGATTAGCATGTAGATTATTAAGCAGAGTTCCAAAACAACTAACATCTTGAAAAATAACATGCTGTAACATGTCCTGACATGTTCCGCGGTGCAAACAAGAGCACTTTTGTATTGAAGAATGAATTCAATCTTTTGTGACGTTGCTATAAGCGGTATTATAAGCTTGAAAGCCTCACACTGACACCTAGTGGCCAGCAATGGTACTAAAAAGACACAAGCACAGAAGCATTAAAAATGATAGGCCTATATTTGTTTAAGACTCAGTAAAAATGTTTCTTTTCTTAACTGTGGCCTTAAATGTTGACTGCCTGCAAACTGTAAGTGACTTAAGGACTGATTCACAAGTGCATTTAAAATAATTGTTTAATTTTTTATGGTTCAACAAATAATATGTGAAGATCTTTCCAATAAAGATGTATAAAGCTTATTTGGAATAAACATGTTATAATTCATGTTTTGAATAAAACCTATACTTACATTATTTTTATAAGTAGCATAAATAAATAAATAAAAATGAAGAAGGCATGATGTAATTCAGCAGAGGTTTAATATGACCATCATATATCAACAATCAACTTCTGGAATTGGATGTGTCCATAATAAAGAAACAGATAAAACTATAACATTTCATATTTATAAAATTACATAGTTTATTTCAGTTCACATTAAATTCAGTGCTGACATGGTGGTTTTTATATTATTGTTGTTTGTTGTTTATTTATTAGTGCTGTCAAACGATTAATCGCACGAGTAATCAAATCAACTAAAAGTTTTTGTAAAAAAGTATGGTGGTCTGGTATATTTATATGTATATACAGTTAATAACACATGCATGATAAGACTTTGACAATATTTACATGCAATTGACATGAATATGATATTCATATATTATATCATTTGTAATATATTGAGGACTATAAATATATAAACATACATATTTTAAATATATACATGAATGTGTGATTTATATATACAGAATAAATATACAGAGTACACACACGTATTGATATTTTTAACCTTTTTTGTTGAATGGATATCGCGCTAATTTTGACAGCACTAATTTATTTATTTATTCTAAAACAGTAGGGGTTTTGTCTCACACTTTTGATACATTCAGTCAATGCAATTTCAATACGACCTGGATCAAACTCCACAAGTCTTTTTAGTAATAAATAGACAGATGCTTTACAATAAGACATGACTTATTGATTCATTACAATAAGTATGAATTATAACTTTAATTATTTTAATGTGTATTTACTGCACAATTAATTTTGGTGGTGTGCTGTTCTAAATAATGTCTCATGCTCAGGTCAAATTAGGACAGCTCTATGCGCGATGCTGCTGACAAACACCAGCAGATGGCGGTTCCCGCTTGTCTGCCGTACACCGACAGCACTGTCCGCGTCGCGTCAGCAGAGGGCGCCCGCGAGCGTCGTGTCTCAGCAACCGCACGCCTCTCCAGAGAGACACAGCGACCAGTCCGACGTTAATTAGGGCAGAAAGCGCTTGTCTGATATATTAGCCACTCTCTGTGCTATGATAATGTGAGCTATGATTTTTTTTATTTGCGACAAATGTGGACGAATAGGAAGGCATTGTGCTTAGCTGTGCATAGAGCTGATGATATTCTTATAACGGATTGACAACTAATAGATTCATCCTAAGGTAAGCAATGCGTGTAGTGTTGTTATTGTGACAATGAGTAGAGCGGTGTATTCAATGTTAGTTCGAACCATTCGGATATGGCAGCAGTGATTTGTTTTGGTTGCATGCCACCTTGCATGTCGTGTTTGAAAATGTAACCGTTGTTGACGCTGTTTCTTTGAAACACGTAATATACTGCATTTACTATGTGAGTACACTGCTGTTTGGGAAATCTCAGCATGTTGTCAGGCTGAGCCGATCCACATAATCCAGGGAAACTCCATTATATCTTATCCTTGTCATTTAGGAGGCTGGTCACATACAACAACAGGTTTCTCTATAGGGCTTTCCCTCTAAATATGACCACCAGTGGCTTTAATGTACTGTAGTAAGAACAGTGACATCTACATGGGTGCTATTTTACTTTAGAAATGTACTTTTAGGAAACCTTAGTATTGTTTACTGGCAGCTAGACCACTCAGAAAACAGATGAGATCATGTGCCCCTCTTTCCCAGGATATAGCTCAGTCAAAACATGACCTTTTACAATGTTTGTGGGAGTTGTTCTTAATAGTTTGTTATATAATACCTGACAGTCTACTGTTGATTCATTGCAAGAATATGCTTCCCACATTGGTTGTTTATTCAGGATGTTTAATGCAAAAGGAACAATAAATGTAATATGGAAAAAAAGCATTTTTAAAACAAACCACCGTCGACTGCGACAGTCCTGAACAAACCACCTATTAGACAGTATACTAGCGCAGCCTAAGTCTAATTTATTAACTAATTCTATAGTTCTTTTTTCAGTTTTTTCTATTATATAAGTATTGGGTGTTTAAAAGGTGTTTAAGGGTGTTTCTATTATGCTTTTTCACTTTTTCAACTTTAGTTAGTCTGTAATGTTGCTGTTTTAGCATAAAAAATATCTGCAAAGTTACAAAGCTCAATGTCCAATTCAAAAGGAGATATTTTATTTAACAGAAATCAATTTTCAAAAACTACACCGAACTGAATGACCACCGGCGTTTGACTCACAACCGCTATTTTTCCGGCGATTTCCTGTGGATATCCCAAAATACAACTCATTGGATGAGAGAGACCCCACCGGTTGAGCTGCACTCGAGAAGCAACGGTGTTATCACTAGAGACAGACCCACCCTATATCGCCTGTCGGAGACATTCTAGCTTTCCCAAAGCAGACGAACTTAGGCCATGTCCACACGTACGTGGGTATTTTTATAAAATTAGTTTTTCCTCCTTCCGTTTTTAAAAAAATCTCCGTCCACATGAAAACGCAAACGCATGCCAAACCAACAGGTGATATAATCGCAACCGTAAAGCCATGTTGACCAATTCATTTAATACAGGAACTATTCGAGCCGTTCATGCCATACTGGGGAGAGGTGTTTTTATAATGTACAATATGTGGGAAATAATGTGTTTTTTTTTGTCATATACTTCGAACAACCTAGTATGACAGCCTGTTCTAGTACACCCCCAAAACAAAAATCAAGACTTTGTAAAAGAGCATAAAAGTACCCCTTTAAAATAACTGAAAACTGGTAGTTGGCTGCTGTATTTTGATATTCAATTTATCATGCTTTTTATATTTTGTTAATATTTTGAATTAGATTACATTTTGTTTTTAATTTTTAGTACCGGTAATTAGTTGTCATTTTTATTGGTTTTAGATTTGTTTTTAAATATAACTATATAGGTTTGATTTATTTTTATTTCAGATTTAGTTTTAGTAATTTTAATTCTTACGTCAGTACTTGTAAACTTTGAGGCATAGTTTCAAAATGAAAATTCTGTCATATATTACTCACCCTCATGTTGTTCCAAACCCGTTAAGACCTTCGTTCATCTTTGGAACACGATTTAAGATATTTTTGATGCATTCTGAGAGGTCTCTGACCCTCTTATAGACAGCAATGTAAGTAACATGATCAATGTCCAGAAACGTAGTAAGGAGATCATTAAAATAATCCATGTGACATCAGTGGTTCAACCTTCATTTATTGAAGCCACGGGAATGATTTTTGTGCGCAAAGAAAACAAAATACCTGCTTTATTCAACAATTCATCTCCGCCGTGTCCCCTAATCGGCACGCAGCGAGACCGCTGTCGCCATTTTGGAGACATCACAATGTAACACAAATGTATGCAAAGGATATTCTTGCATTCACAGATCAAGCGTAAACCGTGTATCCCTGTGCATCCGTTGCATACGTTGTTTACCTATGTGATACTCTCCAAAATGGCGCTATAGGGTGATGCGGAGGAGACGAATTGTTGAATAAAGTCTTTATTTTTATTTTCTTTGCATATTATTTATTATTGTTATTTATTATTATTATTGCATATTATTTGCGTAACTATTTAAAACAAAAACGTTTTAAATAGTTTTGGTCTTAGTTAATGATAATAACCCTAAACACAATTGTGGTTCACATCTAGCTTGTACAAACACAATGTATTTCAGATTTTATCAGTCTGATAATATTTTCTTCCAGTCCTCAGTGCATTGTAGAAGAGCAGGGCTGAGTTGGACATGTGCCTTGATTGGCAGCCAGTTATGAATTATGAAATTAATTACTTATGAAGTTAACTGCTCTTTGACAGGAATAAGTCTAACCTGTAGTGTGTAGAAACATATTATTAAAAGCAATTGGAGACTTCATTGTGCATTAATTTGCATTCATTTGGTTTACATGAAGATTGGTGCCTTTAACCTAAATTGGGATGTTCAGACATAAATATAAAGAGAGGGGAAGATGATTGAGCCGAGTGTGACGTTGCAGAAGTGGACTGAGCATGAAAGAGTGGCATTAGAGTCTGCCGTAGTACAGCTGGTCAGCTCTGAATGTCCCTTTCATGAAATGCACAGGGACTTCCCATGTCCGGAACAAACTGTGCCTGCCAGTTTTCAGTCTTCCTGCTCTATACGCACAAACACTTTAACTATTACGTCAAAGATTTGTTAATGTCTCAGCACAGGTAGGTGAATTGTTATTGAGGCCAGACCAAATAAATTAGCCTACTTATGTGTCCTTTATGAATTTTCAGATCTGTGATCAGGGAGCTGTTTAGCATCTCTTCAGTGTAGTGAGGACAAGAGGCTGAGGTGACTCACTGCATGCTGATCAGCAACTTTACAGAATGAGAGGTGTATTGATGTCTAGTGGACCATAATATCAGCCCACATCAGGGGTGTCAGATCATTTTAGGGCATTTAAGGGTCGGACTGGGCCTTATGTATTATATTTTCTTATATACAACATAAACTGTTTGAATGTATGATTAAATCACAGACTACAGACCTTCACAGTCAAACTTTGATACAATCAAATGAGTATTAATGTATCTTAGTATGTGTAATAAGTTGAGAAATTCACATTTAAGAGTAATATTTCTTTTTGAAACTGTCCAAGTTGTCATGAGCGACTCGTACACACCATAGGAAAAGTTTAACTGATTCAGTCGTCACACAGATCCAGTTTCAGATGGAAGGCATGAATTTGCACGTAGTGTATGTGGGTTCTTTAAAGAGATTTGCCTCTTTAAGATGTGAGCTGTAATGTGCCACACAATTTGTATCCGTCTTGCTGTGGCTAAAAGTAACATGAATATATCATACAAATATGCAAAATGTACTAGTGTTTTATTTTAGTCATTTAATTAAAAAAAAAAAGTTGACGGGGGCCAACTCACAGATTCACGTACTCCTTGAGGCCTCGCCGGGCCTTATGGTTGACCCCCATTGCCTAATATTTTATGTGATAATTTAACAACACATTCACATGTTCATGGTTCTCTGATTTTAATTAAGTCACATGACCTGCAGGTAAGCAAATTAAATATACATTTTTTTGTGTTTTTTTTATTATTTATATTTTAAATTTTTATGATTTAATGAATTATTTCAGCTCACTCATTATTTTAGCTTCTTCACGAACCCCATGTCCTAGATACAGTACAGGTACAACCTCTAAGTACATGGTCTGGATATCATGGGTTCACTGCGAGGTCAAAATCAAATATTAACTTTTTTTAAAAAACGATTCCAGGCATCAAAAGAACAATGAATGGCACTGAATCTGAAGTGAACAGATCAGTAGAAGGAATCCCAATGAAGTAGGTTAATCTCTGAGTTAATGAGGCCACAGGCCAGTGACTTCAAAACAGAGATTACAAATTCACCAAAAAGTAAAAAAGCAACCTACTTTCAAAACCTCTGGAAGCATATCAAGTATTAATTTAGACGCTTATGAGAACAGAGAATACACAAAGAACAAACTCTCCTACATATTTATCTGTATTCCTCAGACATATATTTATAGTTTCTCAGACATTGTTGAATGAGAGATGATGGGTGTGTATTTTGAACTGCTACAAATCCTTTGATCCCAGCCATTCACATAATCTGTGAAATCCTCTTTAGAAAATGGAACAAGCCCTCTAGAGATTCATCTGGTTGATTTCTGGTGCACCGTGCGATTTGTCACTTTACTAACACTTGCTAATGATCTCAAATCCTTGTTTGTGAGATTATACTTCTATCTGACATGATCTTATTACCCACATCTTCTCATGAAATGATTCAATTACACTGTGGTATAAACAGAATTGTATTATTTGAATAATGCATGGCTGTTGGTGTCTGCATATTTTGATCAAGATTTCCTTTCAGTGTCAACAGTATAATTCCCTTAATCTTTTGAGAGAAAAGATCAAATATCTCATTCTGAACTTTCTGCAAATTAAGAGAAAAATATATATTATTTAGGTGATTAATCACAATCATAATTTTGCACATTTTGGTGTAGAAAAGCTTTTTTTGGCATACAAACCAAAACTTATTCTGCATGTACTTGTACTGTTACACTAGTTATTAGTCTGCAGAGCATAAGTCTGGGCACATATGCTGGCATGCGTATGGCAAAAACAGGAAGTGTTGCTGTTTCCTTGGGCAGAGCTCACATCCTGTGCTTGGCAGGAACACTGTCGGCTCCCTCTGACCTGCACACTGCCTTGCAGAGATTATTTCAGACCACACTGTTCTAATGAGTATACATGTGCTTGTTTTGTGAATCTTTTTTCCTCAGTGTGGCCATGTGGGAATGAGACAGTCGAAATTTGCTGTTTTTGTGCACAACATTTTTTATTCATAACTATTATTTTATTTATTTATTAATTTATATTATTTAACAATTTGAAGGGATAAACTGTTCACCGAAAATGAAAATTGTCACCATGTACTTACTGTCATGTTGGTCTAAACATAAAAAATGTATAAGGACTTGCCAATCATTAAAATGGGAATTAAAAACAACATATGACTTATTTAACTAGTGTGCTATATATCAAGTCTTAATTGGAAGTCATACCATGATGTGATATACCACAACTGAGATGGATGTTTTGATTCAGATTTCATCAGTGAATCGTTTGATCCTGTTCACAAAAGCAGTCTGGATGATTTATTCATGAAGCTGACTGATTCAGTTCTCAAATTCAGTTCAGTTGTTCAATTTGGGTGCGAGTATATGAACAACCCTCTAGATTAGAAAATTCCTTTAAAATGAAACAACATGATAGTGAGTCAGAGTGCTCACTTTGGAGGGAACTGTAGAAAACTGCTCCAAATATAGTGACTGAGAACATTAGCAATATTTTATTTTCTAGTCGGGAACCAGGTTTCATGTCAGCAAAGTTCATGAAAGGCCTTATTTTTTCAAGGTGTTATTTATCAAATTACTGTGAATGCAAAAACTCTCTTTCTCTGTCACTGTCTTTCTCTTATAGCAGCAGTCTGACTGGCGCAGTTATGCTTAAGTATTCGCATACTCCTCCTTCGTAATGTAATCCAGTTAGGGGTTGCTCAGGGATTTCAGTTTTGTTGCTGACACAAATTGGAAGACCTGCCAAAAGCATGCGTGTTCTGAGCACTGTCAGGCTTATTTAAAGTGTTGCTGTAAATGGGTTCAGCACCTTTTAAAAGTTTAATATGAAAACTGGGTGAGTAAGTGTAAAATGTGCTTTTAAAATACTTCTGTTTTTTTATTGTCTTTATTAATAAAAAATACTGATGGTTCGAGTTTATCCTTACATTGTCTTCATTAATGGAGGATAATGTATTTTAATGTTTCCCATCAAAGGTCTTGACTGTAGCCAAACTGTTTTTACCCTGCTCACAAGAGACAGTTGGAGCGACAATTGAGAACAGCTTAATTTGGCTTTAACCTAGATAGATTAAAAATAGATCTTACGCAAGACCTTTATAATTTGTTGTATAATTTTACTCATACTTGTGCTAAAAGCTTAGATGAAAGCTATATTGGCATCTCCGGAGCCCCAGTGTTTTTTGCAAAACTGAGCGAAACTAGTTTCTTTATTAAGTGATCTGTGAACGCTTTTAAATGTGCACACACTACAAGAAAATGTGCTTAACAGCTGTCAGCTAGTTCAGACTATTAACCTCCGTCTGCAGATAGAAAAGTTCAATTACAGTGCCAAACTGTTGGCCACTCTTTGTCCTCCTCTTGGACGCTATGAGGGGTTCATTATGCCAAACCGCTGTGTGTGACCCAGTTATATAGGGTATTTCCTGACCTTCCCTTCCTGACCCAT